>DWNE01002558.1:0-18536 GCA_018249875.1 Cecropterus toxeus | reverse complement strand
CCGGCAACCACACCCTTCCACCGAAACGCAAGAACTGCTTCACGCTAGAAATAGGTGTGGCGGTGGTACTTCCCCTGTCGAACTACATTGGTTCTACCACCTGGCAAATGCATCTGCATGCAGCAAAAATTGCAATATACTGCATACCTTCTAGTAAACTTTGTCTCATAAATTACATTGATTGTTGGATACGTTCTTCCACAATAAACTTTGTCTTATCTTATCTTTTTACATTCCGATGCATCATGGCGTCAATTCTAATTTGTCCAAGCCAATGTACTTTGCATTCGTAAACAACGATTTTATAATGTCCTCTCGGAATGAGATCATTCTCTTCAATTTACTTGACATGAGTAATTCTTGCTCCCTTTGTGTCGTGCTAATTTAATTATCTAAAGATATAAATCAGAGCAATTACTGTATTGATTTATCTGTGTGCGACCATTAGCTCACTCGCGTAAATTTTGTATATTACAACGAACTAATAATTCATCAGGTTATTGAGCTGCAGGTCCCCGCAACAGGTTACATGTTTTATTATGTTCCCATAAATCTATTACGGCATTTACTGCTAGTTAAACATGGTCAGTTTCGTAACTTGATATTTATGCGGTCTTATCTGATTTTGCTCGGAGTCACTGAGCTTCAATATATCCAGCTGTAAGGACTCTCAATCATTCGCACTACTGAATCTCATTTCGTATATCGTTCGCTAATACCTAAGATTTTTTTCATAAATAGAACATTATTTTTAATTTTATAGGAAAGGTAAGGAATTAAAAAGGAATAGATTACAAATTTATATGAGTTGGAAAAGGTCTACATAAAAATGGTATTAGGTACCAGGCATTCTGATACTAACTATAATAACGAAATAGAAATAATTACGAAAATGAGATGTAGTTGAAGATTTTTTTTTCTATTGTGTAATCTCTAAATAAATTATTAATCGCAATATATATATAAAGTCAACCTATAATGGTTCAATTGCGGAGTTACAATCTTGACACCTATTTTAGCATAATAACACCCGTGCTAGGCGGTGCTGTTTTCTGATATGAATATGGGTTTGGTCACATACTTATGCTTATAGGAGTAGCAATGCATCTTTTGCCGACTTTATTAACTTTAATTCTACATGTATAATATATATTATTCAACAAACAAAAAAAAACTCATTACGATATATTCTTTATTATTCATTATTTATAGTACTTGAAACCAAAATATGTACTAGCCGGAGAGTTGAATGCGAATTCGCAAATTGTTATCAACTGAACGTAATACGAAGATATCACTCACAGTAGCAACCATTAGTATCTAACTAGCCAAGACACTGCTAATATGTAACCAGTACAACTCAAACAACTAAGTACAAACCGCATCAATCATAGAGAAGTTTGGTTACAACCTACTTGCTGTTTGTTTGATGAGTTACAGTTAATGAAGCCTCGCTTGACAAAGTTACAGTTTCAAGACGAAATTCGCGGATGTTAAATTACAAGAAAATGAATCTAGTGATTTAATATATACAAAATTTAATACTGACGAAAAAGTATTATGAAATGAAAGATATATAAAATACGATACGAAGTTTCTCCGACGGAATATTTTTATTGCTTACCTAATAAATAAAAAAATACCAAAACATATGTTATGTAACATAAGAAATATAAGCTTATCACAAGCAGTTTCTTTCAAACAATTAATCGGTATATGACAGCCAACAGCAATGCAATCAAAATTGCTCGAAGAATTGACAACCTATGAAGTATGTGAATAGTGGACAAAATTACGTAGAGCCTATCTATGTCGAGATGAATCGACGATCTAAACAAGTGGGTAACCACTGTAATGTAGAAGGATATAGAAGGCACATTTTACTCAGTGACGCCAACTAATGAAGGTCTAAATGTAGCAGTCAAACTCCAACACATAATCTGCGGTTCAGAACATAAAACTTATTAATTTTACTATTAGCTACTCGTATCTTTTCTAATTAACCAGTAACTTGTTGATATCAACTTACTAACAAACCAAATGTAAGCGTGAAACATGTTCGAACTAATCCTCGCTCATTATTCTTGCAACCTGACAATGGAGTCAGAAATCCCGACTTTTAGACAATGCTAGTTTGTTACTTAGTTGGACGAAGGCGCCAAGGGAGCCACGTTAATCTGACAACTAACAAAGCACAATACAGCCTGTGGCCGCTGGCGGACTTATTAACGGGCCCCTGTCACTCTGCCGAGTAACTTTCAATTAGGACCTTCCCTTGGATCAGCGACAAAAGTAAATCCTAGTCAACCGTTAATATTAGACAGTACTGATTACATTACGATGTTCATTAGCAATTCAGATACAGACACGCCAACGGATTCAGTAATGGAAATGAAAACGGTAAGGCTAGCGATGTTACTAGAGATTTTTGTTGGTGGTTGTGGAAAGTCCGTGAAGGAGATAATTAGACAATGCTCAAATTAGCGAATGAAAACAAAGCAAATGTACTTCCGCGCAGAATCTTAAAGATTTGATTCTAGCATTTCAGTTCGAGGAGTATGTAAGTAAGTATTATTTACTCGAAATCATTCTGAATATTGCTTTAAGTTTCTAACTTTACGAGAATCACATCGCGTAAAAAGTTCTAAACATAAAAAATATCTATCACAATACTTTTAAATAAATAAATTGATAAAGTTACAAAGATTCATGTTCAAATAACGGGATCTTTCTCAGAATGCCACTTCCGATACAAGGAGTGGAAATTAAATAATAGTTTCTTGACCAACACCAATATTTGTTGAGTTGAAAAAGCCGATTTAAAAAGGTGTCGTGTAGAGGATGTGATTTGAATAAACGTAAAAGATAAAGGTTCGTTCACGTTTCACCATCTTGAGGGATCGCCGGTTTCATATTAGTTAATTCAGTTTATTTTGAAAATAATCATTTTTTTTTACATTAGACATTATGAATTATTTACATTAGTTACTTTTTACTACTTATTATAGGAAATCAAAATCCAGAACAAGTTAGGTTCATTATTACGTGTATGTATACATTTATACGTATTTCTCGTATTTTAAAACAAGTTAAATTTGTGTGGGTAGGCTATCGACTTGCCTATATCTAAACTACCCATCTGTAATCCCATAATTAGAATCGCTTTAAATAAAGTTACTCATCATACTACTTGTCCATGATACAAGAGATAACATGACACGGGGCGTCAAGGCTCTTCGGAAATCTTCAAAAATAGTGCAAAAAGAGTTCCGCTCTTCGGAGCCTTCGGTGTAATGACGTTTCCTCTGGTGTTGCAAAAGACTATAAGCGACACTGACTTTCCATCGCCTGTATGACGTATAAGCACACATATAAGAAAAAAACGGTGTAAATAATATTTCATTAGCTATAACTATAGCGGCACGTCTTGTTGTGATTCACACTTAACGTTACACTGAAGAAACGCTTATCTTTCAATCGGTATATTGAACAATTTGATTGGAAAGATATCGCGGAAGCTTTCGATACTTTTGTGGACGCTAAGCGCTTACAAAATGCGTGCTATTTGTATATGGACTTTTAAGTAGGAAGGCGATAAGATACCATGCATTTTTATACATTACAATGAAACGTGCCATACATATTTTGTGTTGAAGCTGTTTTGTTTCTCGTATTTCTTTATTTTTTTAAGACACGTTAAATATTTTTAAGAAACTTTATTTTCTTTTTGTATAGGCCCACGGAGGCACTTACAATTGTCAGTTACAATATTGTTTCTTAAACTACCACCGGATCGAAACATGACCTCAACTGAGAAAATTCGGCAAGAAACTCAGCGGGCTTATCTTTTTTCTTTTATTTTTTAACCATCCTTTTTATTACATGGGCAACAAAAGCTTGCTCCAGTATCTTGCCTTGCACTTGAATGAAGTAGACTAAAAATGGTTTTTTGTTTAATTCAGTATTTTACTGTCCGTGCAATGCCTCTTCATCACTCTACGTGTTCTACTAGCTTCCCAAAAACCATATACACTAGTTAGCTCTAAATATTTAGAATTCTGTACACTTCAGTATTCCGTTCAAAAAATTTTATCTATCTATTTATCTTACACCACAATGTTATTCCAACATTACAGTTGCAGTATTATTTATTTCACATAACAATGTAAATCAATACACTGTACTATTTGTATTCAATAGCGGAGATCATATCACGTCTTCGAAGAATGACATACCAATTCGTATCAACTCAACAGGATGCAAACCTTTATCAGTACTGCACTACGATGTCCTACTTGATAACGGTGTCAATACAACTGTGTATTTACTTTCACGGACCAAAGTGCCTATTGAAATATGGTTTTGTAAGACTAATAGCCTATTGAATACCTATTACCTACTGTGATAGGTACGTTGACAAACGGTCGCTAGTAACGGTAGTGATTCGCAATGTGGCGATAATTATAGGGATTGTTTTGTAAGCAATATTGTTATAGATGCTGCATACTGTAAATATAAATAAGACGGGTGGTCAAGAAAGTGTCTTACGTAAAAGAAGAAGGGTGAATAATGTTTGAATAGGTAATTGATAGAATTTACTTGAATTTCATTGACGGGATCTATACATATTAAATTGAATTAATATTTACAAAATAATATAAAACAAAAATATGTAACATAAGTTATATATTATATAACTCTGCTGCTGCTTAACAGTTTGCATGCAAATAAATAAAATTTATCTTACTAGTTATTAATCATTTAGCTTACCTAAGTAATGGACACTGGTCTCCTCTGAAAAAGAAAGTTTCCTGTCTACTATTTATTTTACCATCCACACCATAACCGTTTTTGGAACATTTTGGACAGCCCCTATCTCCCTCCTTGCTCTGATTAAAAAGAAATGTTTTCGCAAGAATCGAAATAAGACTGAAACCGAAACCGCTCATAACATGCAAAAAAACACTCTTAATTTTTTGTCAAAACCGAGAAGAGTTGACATAAATAATGATAAAGAAAGATTTTACGAGTTCCCAGGATTACGAACACAATCCGTTGTGACCTTAGTGTTAATGATACGAATGTATCAGCTAATGAAGAACCAGAGAGCCGGGGTATTATCGGCACCCTAAAAAGATCGTAAAAACCCCAATAAGCGAGGATAAAAGGAATTCCTGAACGAAATAGGACTGGTTTCCGGAGTAAGCTCCGCTTTTGGTAATGAGACAGCAGAACTTTAAATGGTTCGTATTATTTTGAGAAGTTTTGTAAAGTAAGCTCTTAACGATCCGATGCTTAATTTCTTGCTAAGATTCGTTTCAATATTGTTGAAAAAATTTTACAATCTGATAACTATAATTACTTATGTGATATTGATTATAATTGTTTTTCTATTTTGGCACCGTATGAAAAAAGTCTAAATCGTGCTTAATTTTAAACAAGGATCGTATTTACTGGTCTTCTCCTGATTTTCATATATTTACATATATATATATATACGTCTTACATCACTAGTCGTATAGTTAAGTAACGCTTTCTACACTCATTGCCCCACACTAGGATTTTCTCCTGAGTCGTCGTTGCCATGGACACATACAAAAACGATTAACCAAGCACCCAGACACAGAACAGATATCTGAATTCATTATTCAGATGTCTGTCTGGCCAGGGATCGAGCCCGGAACCCACTGCGTGTCAGACCGGTATGGTGACCGCTTCGCCACGCGAGTCGTCAGTTTTGTGAAGTCAACCAAGTGCGAAATGATAGACTAGAAGGATTTTGTCTTTATTTTAACAACTTACAGGTATTAAGGTTTTCTCATAATGTTTTTTTTACCGGCAATTTTGATTTAGTATCATTCTTTGGTTGTGTCCTTAATATTGTCCTCCTGGCCACAACGAAGTTACATAAAGTACAAATAACTTTTATCAATTCCATTTTACTGGCAATGTCGGCGCGTGCCAGAATTACTAAAACAGCAAACATCATTGTATTTCACGGCATTTACACGCATGTAAAAGTGCTATGAAATTGTGTGGCCACTTATCAATCTTCTACGCTATCTACATGATAGAGACACTTGAATTAAAGCTGTAAAGGTAAGGTCGGTGAAATTGATTTAACTGCATAGACGCATATGAAATTATACGCGTCTTATAGTACAATATGTATATTGTCTTTATTGAATTTTTTTATATGCTAAATATAATAATATAAATGTTTCAATAAAAGATAGTAACGTTATGGATGTTAAGATAAATCAGACATTTTTTATACTCTTTTATGGCTAAGTAACAAAATTTGATAAAACAAAAAACATTTTTAATAAAACTGAAATCGGGGATAACTTATATCTGATCTGAGCAAGGCCATGGACAAAAACAAAGAGAAAATAGTCATTAAAGGCATTGAACCAATAAACAATATCTGACATAAGTATACATAAATGTTAAACAATACAAGACCGTCCTTAATTATAAAAGATACATTTAAAGTACCACATGTCATAAAAAAATACACGAAAACTCCCGTCTTTTTATTAAGGACTACGTTGCGGCTTTATTAAAACAAAGTCATACTAATAATAACAATAAAAATTCTAACTATTTAGGGACGCATCAACCAATAAACCTCAACGATATGATTCGTCCATGAATTGCGTTGAACGACATGATTGTCTATTCCAAATTGATTCCTCAAGTACTGACATGCTTTCTCCGTGCCACCGGGGCTTCAATCAACCAATTACAAAACACAAGAGGATTTAGCCCATTAGCTCATTGAAGGAAATTAACAATTGCTTGAACTCAAATAACTCGTCAAGCTAATTCTGTCACGTCAGTTATCATTTGTCTTGGAACTCGAGTGACTCTTGTGAAATATTATCGTGTATATTGGGCTAATTATTTATTGCTTGGTCAATCAGTGGTGATTGAGTTGATTTTTTTTTTAAGTTTTTGTTTTCACGTTTGGTTTGAAAATATCTTTCAATTTTCAGACAGATATTAAGATATTCACATAGGACATAATAAAAAGTGTTTCAAATAAAGCGGCTTGATTTATTTGAAACTCTTTTTGTGATGTGTAGCTTGCTATTTATTTTATTAAATATTCTATCGAAATCATCAAATCAAATCGACGATACCGTCAGTATTGTACCCCAAAAATTGAAACTTCTAGAAGCAATATAAAAATAGTAACAATAACAATGACTCGTATAATAATTAAATCGACGCAAAAAACGTCCTACTTATCTTTATTGCTACGATTTAGAAAAAATATATATACCTACGTGATGAATAGATAACGTCTCTTCCTTTAGGAAGTCGGTAATAAAATATAATAGTAAGGTACTGAAATATAAGTTTCTGTATTATTAGTTAATGTGGCTCGAACGGAGTTACGTTTACGATTCACAAAAGGGAAAGATTTGAAATAAGTACTTTTAAGCGCCTGAAAATTTTGAGATTAAAAATCGTTCACAGCAAGTCAGTACGAGTACGATAACCATAATGCGATTGATTAATTATTGATTACAAACACGATCAGATGTTTCGAAAGTTAATTTAAGTAACCCATATGAAAGGTTAACTTTTAAGGCAAGCTGCAAGCCGAGTTGTAAGCGTTGATTTGTTATCAAGGGATTATGTTAATTACATTACTTTCATTTGAAATGGACAACGTAAGATGTTTGTGGAATTAATCTTTTAGTTTTCAACTTGGTACTTACATATTCACTGTAATCTCTGGTATGACAAAATAAAAGCTGTGTCGGATCAAAGATATTTTTGAAAAGCTTTCAACTGATTTTTTAAGACTTTGAAGACCACTTAACGATCTGTTTATTTTTTCAATTATTAAGTCTGATTCTTTTATTTTCATCATTTAAAAATAATGACTGTCTTTACACTTAGTGCTCATTAGCAAGACTGCTCTTAAAATGTAGTAATTACTAATAATTCGCAGGTAGATTATGACGGAAGCAAAGGCAAAACTATACCCATCTGTTTGATAAGACAGACATGTAACTAAAGAATTCCAATAGAATTTTTGGAGGTAATAACGCATATTTAGGCATTGTATTATTGCATTGTTTTTTTTTTCAAGTACAGATGTTACAAGCGGTAGTGACCTTTAAAGGCTGAGTTGCCTAGTTCCATTACTTAAGATAGGTTCAATGTAGATAATGAATAATTACTGTACCTAAAACTTTTCTACCAAAACTTAAGACTTCAATAAAGATAAACATTCTAATGCACTTAAATAATTTAGACCACAATTCCACAAGTGACGGTTAACGTGTTAAATTGCAGAATTGCTTCAAGGCCAAGTGCGACACACGATAAGAAGTGGTTGATGGATGCGCCGGCACAGTTAGTCACATCCTCCCAGATAGTCCTGACTAAGAAATATTACATGAAATGATGTTATTTCATTTGTATACTAAGTTTTCCCTTAGTATTTTTCGACGTGTTTTATAAATTTTGAGCTTTTTATTAGGCCTTTTTCTACACATCTATTGTCAATGCTAGTTAAAATTATCTACTTCAAAATAATGTTTTTTTTTTTCAAATGAAAATTGACTACATATTTTATGTGATAGGACTAACACCTGAAACCTTATCAACTTTTCTGGCAAAGCCAATTAACCATTTTGTTAAAAAGTAAAAGTTGTCAGGAAAACTAGTAGTCAAACTTTGCGTCAACTCTTTATATTTACGTTTTTAGTTAAACAAATATTCAGTAAACTCTAATGAAAATAGGATTAAAACGAAAGTGACAATACTTGCTGCTATTGGCAATAATATAATACATCCCATAACTTCAATGATTTTCCATTAAGTTGTCCAGAAAGGAATTTCAGAATCATTAGCACATAGACGGCTCTGGATTTATATATTTTACTGTATTTATTTTAATTCATGTAACATTACAGTAAATTACTGACATAAAATCTATTTTATGATCACCTTAACGATTACATTCTCCAGGCATGTACGAACAAATTGAATGTCGCATAATTGAGGCTCTCACGAATGAAAATGGACCTTACCTTGTGGGAGTGCGGACGAAAATGAAAGAAGAAATTCAATACCACGGCCTACTGGCTCTAAGTTTAAACGTTGAGAGAAACTACATCCTGTTTGTATTCTAAGTAATTTGACAATTCCTAAAATGGTATGCATTGAATGAATTCTAGTATACAATGATGTATTCAATAGATATAATGATTTCCATACTGCATCGGTGGTAATGGTGAATACTCTAGGCACTAGAGTGAAAATGACAATTACCTGAATAGTTGCTACTGGCTTTAGTACCATATTACTGACAACATGCCTTAACTTATTCGCAATAAAGTATTCTAGCTTGAAACTGGTGACAATACGAGAATAAATTTATATTCAGCTATGATGAATACGTAATAAATAATAAAGCAGTGACAGTCTAGTAATCAAAATATCTAATCTCGATAACCATAATCTTGGGTTTATAATAAAACACAGATTTAAATACAATAAATAAATATCATTTTTTATTATGACATAACACTACTTATACACTAACATTAAACATAGACACATTTGAAATTATTTAGATGTCTATCTAACAATTTTTAAATTTTATGTATGTTTAATCATGTGCAGTGTTTAATTAAACTTATTTGTTGCATAATAAATTAATATAAAAAGGTATTTTAAAAAGAAGCTTTTTTCTGTACTGTATTGAATTCTACAAATTAAGCTCTTTCACTTAATACCTATATTGGGTGGGTTGGACAAAAATATGTATTCCGCCATTTTGTTGCGGCGGCCAATTTGGCATTACAACAATATTGAGTAGGAATATATAATTGCATTGTCATTAGAACTTAATGTGTCTTCCAAATTTCAGCCCAAAGCCGAACACTGAGAAGTGGGTTAAATTCAGCTTGCATGATTTGACCCAAACATACTTACATACAAACATTTCAAGTTAAATAAAAGCTTTTAATAGTGCAAGATATAAATTACAAGGTTCATAACTTAAACACATATTACATATAACAGCTAAAATAACATCATATACGAAATATGGAAATAATTATTTCATGAATAGTCAAGATTCATTAAAGAGATTTAAAAGTCAAATCAGGCAGGAATTTTAGAACGATAACGAAGTAATTAAAACAAGAAGGAAAACCTTGCACCCATCATCAGATTTATAAGCTACTTGAATGAATTGAAAGTATTTTACCAGAAAAATATATTTCAAAGTACAATAAACTATTGGTAAAGATACAAAAGTACCAATGAGTTTATATAATACAATTTTGGAAGTCAGTCATCCAATTAAAAATACGGCAAATAAAGTGACCACTGAAATCAGAGTCGAACTAGAAAAGAAAATAAGCAAAGTGCATCAAAACCGACAGTCCAGACTTATTACCGGGAGTGGTAACATTCGAACAAATTCCCGCTTTCGACTATCTCTCAAAACTTCCAACGTTTCCATCCAGTTTTTCTGCGCTTCAAAACTATCTGCATATTTCATAGCAAAGTTTAGCTGGCATGCCTTCGCTACATTGTTATTGTTTCTCCTTGTTTGAAATTCTAATTTCTTTTGGCATCGCGATAATTTTAATAGATGCATTGTTAGGAGTTGTATTGAGCTTTGTGGTGTGAAACTATTATATGTATTTCATTTGCGCGGTTTGTACTGAGTAGATGGTTTAAATGATAATCATATCTCTGAGTTTGGACATGAAAATTGTTTTCGTTTCTCTTTTATCTATTCAGTTAACGGTTTCTTAACTTTCAGTGAGAATTATATTGTTAGCTTGTAATTGAACATTTATAATAATAAATTAAAATATATGTATTAATAAAAGTAGAAGTCATTTAAGTATTGTTTAATGATAACTAATTCTCAAATATAACGTCCTAAGTCTAATTATCAGCTAATATTCATTTTTTTAATAAAAAAAGAATTCCTAGGATTGTATTGATAAAAAGCAAAAACATTAATAAAGTAATCAATTAAGATGATTATACAAGTACACTATGCGTATAACTGAATCGTGTAGAATGCTGGTTTGTATAATACCTTTTCGTTCGATAAAGGACGGAGGTCTAACGGTACCGACTCCTACGGATTTCCATGTAAATGTTCGTCAAGATAAGTCAGCGGAGTGACGTGGAGTCTCAAACCCTGGCTTACAGCGCGATAACCCTTGCATGTTCAAGTTGATTGTGAGGTCATGAGTCCTTTCCTTGGCAACCCACGCAGACTATTTACATCAATTGATCGGTTTGTTTCAAAGATTTTGGACGGACTTAAACTTGTTGAATTGAAAGTATTCCTAAGTTATATATCAGTTTTATGATGTAAAGTGTAGTAATGGGGTGGTAGAAGAACCCTTTGTGGTCCGACTCTTAAAAACAACAGCTGCTGTTTTCTGGGTTGAAGGTAATCATTGAGAAATTCAAAATAAGTATCCGAAGTGTTCCAACTTAGACCTCAGGGGTAACAACTAATTATAAAAAAGTCTAAGTCTCTTACGTTATATAATACCCATGGATGGCAGTGATGACTCATCACAAGAAGGACCTTTTTGCTTTCTTACTATTGATTATAAAAAAGATAAATTGAAATTATTTTTATTATAGGTAGTATTATTTTTCTTCAATTATTTTTGTTCTTTCCAAAAGCACAAAAAGGGGTTGATTGGACAAAAGAAATATAATGATTTTGTCTTTGTACTGCAATGTGTGCTTCAATTTGAAACAATCAGAAGATTGGATCCTCTCGTATAACTGGTACAAGCATCCAGTTGATTGTAAGGTCACATGTATAATGCATAAAACTCGACCTAACTCGAATCCGAATCAATCCAACGATACTCGTATAATGCGGACGGGCAAAACAAAAAGTGCCTACGTAATGAGGGCGAGGATGAACCTTGTTTGCCATTCCTTTGAAGCTCCGCGTTTCGTGTTATTGGCGATATTTGAATCCGAATTACGTAAGGGCTCACGAGCGTCGTACAGTAAACTCGATTTCATAACGTAACTTCGATGTAGAATTTCCGTTTATTCTCGATATTGATAAAATTATGACAGAAAAAACTAAGTTTTACATCACAATCAAATTACCGACCATCTTAACCCTCAGGAGTTGCTAAAGTCTATCTAAACTCATGCTCTTGGGCTTGACTTTAGATAGAACCTCTGTTTTACGTGGAATTGCTTATAGTTGTCCATGGGCAGCAATAAAAAACTAAATTCTTAGTCAGTCATGACTTACAATCAAAACAAATCAAGCCAATTGAATAAAAATAAGTAAGAATCGAATTGAAAGTTATTATGAGTCAGCAGACCTAATATATGAGCCATAATTTCCGTGTGTCTCCCCTTCAATCACGAGATATCTTATTTTGGCAACGCTCAGCAAATTGCTCCTAATCTCTATTGGGTCTCCCTTCAATCCGGATATAAGGCCCTCATGTTATTATCTACTACAATCTATAGGGAGAGACGATGCAGCGATTAGCGAATGCGCTTGCCCGAGCGTATACAACCGTCTGATAAGGGTTCGATAACACCTAATGCAGATGCCTGCTATCCCATGCCCCGTTTCCATCAGTTCCCACTCAATTATCCAACGAATAAACTTGCAACACGTACATTGCGTCTCAGCTACAGATAACAGGCGCATGTAAATTAGTAAAAACGGTAATGGGCTTCCGTTTTCGAAGAACTGTTACAAACCAATGGTAAAATCGCGTGCGGTTCGTCCGCCAATATGCTAATTTTGGTGTTACGAATAATTGTCTGCCTACTTTTACCGGTCTAATATCAGCAAGCAATAAAGAGTGTGGGGCTCAACGAAGTGAAATCCTCGTCTTATGCATTAAATTCCCTAAAGAGTTCCTCAGGCCGTTTGTTGAGCCAGTTTTATTTATTCGTCATTCGAGACTCGAACTTGTGTTTTCACAGCAAATACTTTTCGAAAGTTAAACGTTAAATAGTTTCTTGTTTTTGGTGCTACGAGCTGTTTGTAAAGCATAAAAGTCTTGTCGCTAATTTTCGTTATTTGTACGCGAAAGTACTGCGACGTGTCGAGATTTCCAAATATCTTAAAGTTTGCGTACACTTTGTTTGTTGTTTGCGTTGCAATGCTCTTTAATATCTAGTTAAGTTAAGTGGTGGTACTTGTAATTAGAATATGTTTACTTAAAATCTTAAACTGCACTTAAAACAAAATAGTGTATGTTATTATTCATATGTAGCTTCATCATTAATGATGACAAATAAGAGGTTCTATAAAGTAAATATAGTCAAAATATTTTTCAAATCAGATAGGTACGTATGTATGAAGTAGATGAGATCGACGTTCTTAATTAAGGCGAAGTTGTAATTTATCCTGCAACTGTAAATATTTCCGTTCCGCAAACTTAAAAGCGAAGCTTGAAATAACGAAATAACAAAACAGAAATTATACGAAAATTCTTAATAAAGATGAGCAGTAAATTTTGAAGCAAAAAAAAAAACAAAATGGAAAACCGAGATGAAATGTGGAGCAAGAGCTGAATGGAACGGTTTGATAATGACTGAATTTATTTTAAGGTGAGTGGAACATCCTTATTTACTTGTTCTACCATAAACGAATTGACTATAGCTGATAAATTTCATTAAATTACTAAACATAAAATTAACATAACTGAATATGATAAATTGCATATGAATTAGTTAAGTTTGATAGATATACACAAATAAATCACAATTAGATAATTGTTCTTCATGTTAATATAATGAATGAATACAATACTTGATTAATTACTAACGATCCAATAAGCGCAAGCAAAAAGTATTATTTTCGTTAATTTATTAAATTGACATTTTCAAATAATATTTATTTTATTTTATTAGGCTTATAAATAAATTGAATCAGTTGAGAATTTTAAATACTAAAAGCTTCAAATAAATACCATTCCTAACTTCGAAATTTATCGCTGTATAGTTTCTTGGCTACACTGTTACAAGTCCTTTATAGTGAGTGAAACATCCTTATTCCAGTGCCATACAATGTGCATTATAAAACAATGGACAAGTATTATTGTTCTACAGTTTGTTATTATTTTTAGCGAATAAACTGAGGGCTTTGTTACGGCAATTCTTGCTGGCCGGAACAAGGGATAAGCGGTTATCGTTACTTCTTATTTGAGTATGTTTCTTACAACTCGATTATTGTCTCTAGAACGATGTAAACAGCTACATACAGTAGCTTCAAATCCTTTTAACTTTTGAAATTATTTCTCGATATAATGATTGTAAAGAATGCATCTGGCTTTAAATAAAATAAAATAATTGCATTAAAATGAAAATAATAACGTCGTAAACGAAGAGCTATAATTAAGAGCAATGTTATATCCATAAGCCAAAAAAAAAATCAATTCATTTCGTAAGTTCAAACAATTAAACAAATTTAAGAATTTAACTTATTTATCATATAGGTACTTACTAGTGTTTTATTTGTCTGCCATACAGAAGTAATAATGTAATTGTTTTATACATATCATAGGACTTTATAAAATACAGTTTTGAGGAAATATTATAATTATATTATATTTACCCGATAAAGAAAATGGCAAAAAAAAATAAAAACAATAATTAAAAAAAAAGTATTTTTTTAAGTCGCTCCGCTTATAGCTACTATACCGTTTTTCGAATCTTTTTTATAGCGAATTTCATTGTTAACGATTCAATGGTCGTACTTTTTTCAATCGCTTCATCGCAAGTGTTGAATGTTATGAATGATTTATTTCCGAGCTTTGTGTTCCGATTTGAGTGTGTGATTTTATTGACTCCCGGCTCTAAATTAAAATCGTGTAGCTCTGTCACAATGTTTTGGATTGATTCACGACCATTTGGAATAGAAGAGATTTATTGGTTTGGATATTTGTCCGGAATTTAGTTCATCATGTCTTTGTCATTTTGAAATATCAGGAATTGATACTATGTTTTTTTTTTTAATTGAAGAAGTGTGGACTGCATACCCCTGATGGTAAGTGGTCACCGCCCAAGGACATCTGTAAGCAAATTCGAAATAAGGGTTCCATTTAGAATCAATCATAAATTGGGTAGTATGTAATCATACTCTTCTAACGAAATCCAAGAACTGGTTCGCACTAGAAATAGTGTAGCGGTGGTACACTATTTCCAATTGACTAGTTTAGCTAAATTATGGTAACTTAGTCATCAAAAGAATCGTCAATACATAGCAATGACCAAAAATGGTATTAAAACTATTGTAAATAATTAAAATACCTACTCGAGAATATAGAGAATATTTTAAATTGAAAGTAAGTAATGAAAATTTAAACGTTAAAGCTTTTTTTACTTTTGATCATTAGAAGGCAGTTTAAGTGTTCAGCCCCGTAATTATCAGAAATGTGCTTTTGATCATATTGAACCAATCATATAGAACTGTATAAAACATCTTTTACGTACAGTAAAATTTTAATTAAAAGATGTTTCAGAAGATATTTTAAATATTTTCACGAATAATAAATTTACCTTAAAATGGTAGAACACTATGTGGGTCAACTCCGGAAGCACCACCGCCTATTTCTTCCTGACAGGAAGCGTTCTGTGTTCTGGTTTCAAAGGTGTGGTAAGCGAGGCATACTTGTCCCAGACGTTCTTACTTAGTCCCCAGGGATAGCATCGTATCTGGGAGTAAAAACAAATGAGAGTATTTACCTTATCTGGGATTGATTACAGATGTCTAATGGCGACAGTGGTCACTTACCATCAGATATACTGCATCCTCGTTTGCTGTTGTCATATTATAAAATAAAAGAACTTTAATAGAAACAGAACAAATAGGAGTTACAACGTAGAATCACAGATACATACAGAGTAATATAAAAATAAACTGTTTTAAACATTAACTTAAAAATTAATTCGATCCACCACGTGTAGGTCTAAAAAACAGCAAAGTAATCTCTAGCTCATTACACGTAAGGGGCTTACGCTGATCGATGCAAGTGATCTGCTATATGATGATAGGGTGACCATATTTGGAATGCACTTCTAAAAAATAAAATTGCTTCCTTTTAAAGGCCGAGCCAATCGTGAACATTTTTTATATGAGACCAAATTATATCTAGTAGGTTCCGAATTTGACCCCCGGCCAGACACATGATATCAACATCATGAATTTATATATAAATATAAGTGTACTGGTACATATAACACGCTTTTAAACGGTTTGTACATTCGTACAATACATACATACCTACATCAATTTCCTACACAGGAAAAAATTAAGATTTTTCCTGTGTCGTTGCTGCAATGCAATGCAAACACACAAAGACACACATACAAACACTCAGAGCCAGATATAATACTTGTAGTTTAGGTTCTGTTGAAATTTGATTAAATATGTTTTACAAACAAAAGTATACAAATACGAATACGAATGTGATAAATAATGTTGATAATAATATGTCCCTAATAGCATATCTATCATGTACTAACATGTCAAATGTGTCCTTAAATTGAAATGAAATTCACATATGATAAATGTTTTACGAGTTAAAATCAATAGTGCATTGAATTCGGATCGTGAAATATCAAACGGGATATTCTTGTCATAAACAACAGGAACGCCGCTTTTGAATCCAGTCGATTTCGAATGTCACGCTGGAAATCTATTTCCATTACAGCTAAATGTGACATTTGGTTTCCTAGTATGGGCTAAAGTAGATTTGTTTTCACGGCAATGAATTAAATTTATTTTTGTTTTGTTTATCATTAGAGCATTATTTTAGTAAGTCTACATTTATAGCATTTTAATACATAGCTGCTGCATCTTGAATTTTTCTGTTCCTTACTATCTCATTTCTGGTCACGGGGCATTTATCATAGTGAGAAGCTTTGACCATATTCTACCGCGTGTTAGCCTTTACACGCCCTCAAGGATTTTTTTAAGAACTTATAGGTGTATAGGTTTTCACACAATGTTTTCCTACACCGGCATGTGGCTTGGGATTCGAAACTCAGACCGATTGAGAAGCATCCTCTTGCAATCATTAGGCCATCACTGCCACTTAAGTAAACTAAGATTACTAAACTTAGATTTTTTAATTATATGATTGGTATAACAACGCACTTATAGTAATGAACCAGTCAGTCCGTCTTTATGAAATTTTTATTTTATAAAATGACATAGACTTCTTTAATGAATACAAGATGTACGTTGGGGTAGATGACGTGTACAATATTTATGGCAAAAAGTATGTTAAATCAATATATGCTTTCAAGCCAAAATTACTATGACATGAAATGCATATGTACTTCTACTAATCACATTACATTTAGCATGACGAGTACATGTGGTACTCGTAGTACTAAATGTAATGTGATTAGTAGAAGGGATAAATCTTGGCAAACTTTTACTCAGAAGATAATACACTTTATTCCCATTGACATTTCAAAGACTTGGTCACCACATAGTAAGACCATTATCACGCTACTAATCGATTTGAACCCCACCATTGTCCGGATCTATCCATTCAACCGTTTTATTTTATTGTGCCTTGCTAACCCACACATTTCATTTTGACCCTATCGTTAACAACTTCGACAAATTTATTGTTTGCTTTTAATACAACTTCTGTACGATAATGATTTCTGTTACATGGAAATACGATAAAGTGCTTTAGCTCTCAACTACTTTAAAAAATTGCAAAAATGTTTTAACAATTTGAAGTATGCCTTCAATGTAACGTTTCAAGCGATAGCAAGAAGGATGTTTTTGGAGTGACAGTATTAGATGCGAATAATTGTTATAATTATCCACATAAATGGGGAGTCAATAAGCTTTAATATAGTCAAATTTGTTAATTTATAAAATGTAGTCATATTTACGATACGCTTGTTATAGGTTACTTTCCCACGACTAATGTTTATGGGCACTTATTTTTAATGAAATTCGATACGAGAGGCTACGACGGTTTATCGTGATAAATGCTAAATGTTTCTAAATACATTTAGATATGAAAATGTCTCTCAGACGCATCGAAATTTTAAAAGGGTCTGAACTAAACTATCATTTCAATGCTGATTACAAATAACGTATTTCTAAATTGATGATGGTGTGAAATTGGAATATATCTTTAGTAGAGTTTTGAATGAATAATATTTTATGTTACATTTACATTAACATAAAAATTGAGGCCTAGCGCATATACAACTGTCTAGTTTAACGTTAAAAGTATACGGTAATGAATGTAAGTAGGTACTTTGATCTGCTTAAGACCTAGATAGTTGCTTAGCTAATAAATAAAAATACACAGCGATTTTCCGGCTATCGACTGACAGTACTAAGTTATTAAATACCTTTTTAAAACAATCTATCCGTGACTATACAAAAAAATTTTTACCAAAAAAATATCACCGACTTCCATGCCATAAAAAAGTAAAAAATAATTTAAATACATTGTGGTTTAGTACATAACCAGTACATAGTACATAGTCCCGAAGTCGGC
>DWNE01002557.1:0-18536 GCA_018249875.1 Cecropterus toxeus | reverse complement strand
TCCCACATAACCCGACGTCGCTCCCACGGCGTTGGATACCTTTTGAAGGTTTCCCCCTCGAAAACAAAAAAAAAGGTCCATCCATCCACCATTCCATTTCCCATTCCCACCGGTCCATTTACCATTTTGTTGTAAACTTTTTTAGTTACATTATACCACTTTATATCTTAGTAGATAAATACTTTGAATAGAATAAATTAGGTTTATAATTTAAATGTAAAGGTGGTAGAACTCTTTGTGGTTCGACTCTGGATAACAGCAGTATTATGAGTTGCTGTGCTTTGAACTTAGTTCTCAAAGGTAATAGCGCATCTGTGGTTAACCTCAGGTAAGACACTGAACTTATCCGAGGTCAATAACGGACGTCCATGGGCGGCAGTGGTTAATTATCATTAGATAAACTGCATGCTCATTTGGTACTTCCATATTATTAAAAATAATGAATAGGTACAACAGTAACAATACAATATAAAAAAAATATTCGCAGGCAGAAGAGAAATTTGCACAAATCACATAAAAACTCAGATATATAACCGTACATATGATTATATTCAGTGTAACATACAAATATATTGGTAAATTTGTTGACAGTTATCAAGTCTCCGCGAGGACGCATCGCCGGGGGACGCGGACAAATGGCGGCAACGACGCAACAACAGCTTCGACCAGAACAGGCAGCTCGAGGAGGTCACTAAGGAGAGGTAAATACCAAAATGAATAACGGGAGGGTATTCATTGCAATGTAAATATATTTTAATGAAATCAAAGTAAAAATCAAATTGAAGCCATTTGATAATAAGTCAATCATTGCGCCTTATGTCACAGACGCCATCCGCTTCACATACTGTAAAACAGGGATCCTTCCTAAGGTCGGCCTTAGATGCGTTGTTACCCTGTTACCTTAACTGCAAATGGCCTGTATACAAACCTTTTTTAGCAGTCCTAACTTTCTGTGGAAGGGTATGCCGGCTCTCTTTCATATGCAGCATACATCTTAACCCTCAGGAGCAGTAACGCACATGTAATTGACTGACCCTTATTCTATATGAATTTGTTTAAAGATGTTCATTGGCGGCTGAAATCAAATACCACCAATTTTCGTAATTTAATCTTTTAAAAACCTGTAATTCTGAAAAGAGTTAGCAGTAGGTACAGCTTAACGTGATGGTGTTACAGGGACAGCTTGAAGCGAGTGGCGGCGGCGTTGCAGCGCGCGGTGGCGCAGCTGCTGGCGTACTGCGCCAGCGCCGAGGACGAGCTCAACCGCACCGTGCTCACGCAGCTGCTGCGACGCCTCGTGGACGACGAGTGAGTGACGTTTTATTGCCATATGCGGTGATGCGGTACCTGAGCGTGAAGTACGTACTACGTACGCACGTTCGTATGTGCGTACGTACGATTGTAAAATATGAAATAAAAGCTATGCTGTATACCTGAGCGTCATATACATATAATATTTGTTAAAACGTTTTTTAAAACATTTGTTAATTATTAAAGAAAAAAGTATTGTGAGTTTTTTCACGAACTAAGAGGTTTTAACGACAGAGAAGCTGTGTTTTGATTAAAGGACGAATTACGTCGAATTACGATACCTTGTTATATTAAACGAATTAAAGTAATAAAATCAGCTAACTCCACTTTAACGTGAATGTAACAGTTCGTTTTAAACCGCGCATAGTGCTGGTAACCTGTCCTGGCCATACATTTCTTTACCCAAATAAACAGGTCGCTGTCAAGTACGAAAATCACGAATAAAATATCAAAAGAAAAAAGGTTAAGTATCTATAAATATATTCAACATTTTTTAACTTGTAACATTATCCTTATGTACAATACAAATAATCCCGTTTTTTAATTCTACATATTTATCTTGTTTTTTATTTATATAATTTTAACCTTTGTCTGACTGTATAAGCTAATTTTAAAGTGGGTTGAACCCGTCCTTTTTTTTTACTCTTGTTTAATTAAATGTCATGTACTAATAACCGTCATTTGTCGTTCGTTTATTTTCATTCGTTTATTTTTAGTCTGTACCAAGATTCTGTATCAAGATTATACAAACAGAAACACACTGTTTCTGTTTGTATAATCTTGAAAGCAAAAGAGTCCACTTAAGAAAGAATTGACTGTGGTAAACACTACAGCAAAAGTATCCACGGTTCCCTTTCCTTATGTGAACATATATCAGGAGGATCACGGTCCTTATGTGAACATTTATCAGGAAGATCATTATAAATTTTCCCAGAACTTAAGATCAAATATAAACAAACCCCTATACGATAAAATAAAACACCTGCGATGCCATTACCAGTCACCTTCAACCGACACCAAAGCAAAGAAACGCTAAAACTGACTTACCAGGAAATCATCAAAGAGCGCACTCAGTTTCAACGTACGCGCACGTTCGCTCCCTAATTGCTTTCGTATCGCGTACGACTTGTCTGGAATTAATAACGCACTGGACGCTGGTCGCTTGCCAGACAACGCGTGCACTCTGCTCTTTGCAATTTATAATGTCAATCCCTCACATATTAAGTTCGGGTGGTCATGTTGTAAAATTTAATGTTGTATGATGCTAGATGGTCTAAGTTTTGGGTGATACAAATAATTGGATAAACTTTTCAAATTTAGATTGTAACTTTAGCCCTGATAACCACATGAACGAACGTAAAATCAAAAGTAGAAATCATGTATGATTTTGAAATAGACTTAAAATTAATTTAGTAATTGCTGTTATCTTCAAATGACGGGTACACTCAATTTCATTGATATTTTTATAAAATAAGATAGGTATATAACTATAAATTAGAACCGACCCACGTGATTTATAAATGGTAATCGCCCCTTATAGATTTTTTCATCATCAAAGGTGCCGTTAGGGCATTTATACTTTACCTTCCCCGATTCAAGTGACCGGCTTCTTTTCATATTTTTAACCAAAGAATATTTCGACACCACGAACTTTTCACGAATTTATAGATGAGCTATACTAAACGTTTAATTGAATTACATTTATTTACTTTTAGCAGTTTGTTATCGGGATTAATTTTCGGTCTTCGCGTAAGTGGCGTTGAACTAGACTAGATTAATATTGCAATAAGACTGGCCATATGCCAAGCACCATGCACTATGCATTTCATGTATCAGTTTTCACTGGAAATCTCTAAGTCTGTATTCGGGTCGCGACGATTTTAGATATGTAACTAAGAGGTTTATGCGTCTGTAAGCACACGGTGTGTCTAAGTACACGGTAAAGAGAAAGACATTTCCTTTACTTTGATTTATTATTCGAATTATATTGTTCAATAATATATTTTTTTAAAAGTGTGATCGTATCTTACAATTGAAAAAATACATATTTAAAATTATTATTTTTATCCATCTGCAAGGAATATTTTTTATTTTTATATAATTCTGACCCTATTTAGTAATGTATCAAAAATTATACATTACTAAATAGGATTGTACATCCAAAATCACTTTACCTTTATTGATTCGAATATTGAAGTATTAATATAATTTCACCATTGAAGTGGAATTTTAGTCAATTATAATCATTTATAAATATTTATGTACATAAACATTTATACTTTTTTATGACCTTCTTACTGTACTAATTACGCGCTGCCATTATTGTTCGTAATTCGTACTCGACTGCAATCACATATGTTTGTTCCAGTACGTTGGAGTGCGAGTCGCGCGCGTCATCGCCGAGCCTGCTCGAGCTGAACACGAGCGCGGTGTCGCGCGGCAAGCACGTGCACTTCGCGCCGGACCTGCGCGCGGTGCTCGCCGCGCTGGACGAGGACGCGCCGGGCCTGCTGCAGCACCAGCGGGACCTCAGCGCCGACATCAAGCGCGAGCTCGATCTCTCGCTCAAGCGGCTGCGAGATGAGGCGCATGAGTTGCTCGAGCTGTCTTCCCGGCTTACTGGCGCTAGTGAGTGTTGTTGTTATACTTACTTTCAATATTTTGACAATGACAATCTAACAACAACCCTTAAGAATAGCTGCAGTGGAGCTTATCATTACTTTTCGTATTTTGACAGCGGTAGAATTCCCAGGCTATGACGACTCCATTACTACAAACCATGTGGTAGTCTTTGTCACTTTGTCTTCAAAACTAAGAACGTCAGACATATTTATTATTTGTTAAATAAAAAAAAAATGGAAATAACTTGGATCTTCTCTTTTCTCGTTATATGCACTTTAAAAACTATAAATAATATGTTTCTGTTATTTATTAGGACGTCAAGATTCAAAGATGTTGGAGTCCAGCGAAGTGAAAATAACGGAGCTGGTTGATGACTTCGAATCTAAACGCCTCTCCTGTGACAACTGTGAACTACACAGAAAGGTAAATTAGATTTTTCCATCGTATGGACCACAAATATTCATTGCATTGTTACATAAATTCCTCTAATATAGACGTCTAATAGATGTCATTGTTTTATTATTATTATAGAAATAAATGAATAAATATATATTTTTTATTTTTTAACAGAACATGGAGGAAGCGATGTCGGAATGTTTGCAGCGTGAGAATCTGCTCAGATCAGATCTGGACATGGCCATGATGAAGATCGCTCAATTGCTCGGTTGCACTGACCGCCCGCAGTCCGATGTAATCGCTGAAGGGTAAAATACTTCATTGTTTAATTATTTATGCAATAGAAGCGTTGTTGATATAGTATCTATGTTTGAACTTTTATTCGGGTCCCAGATAATACAGCTTAGTTTTGACTATTTTTATGTTATTTTAATATTTTTAAGTGTATTTATAGTTTTAGTTTATTAAGTAGTTTTTTTTTTATTATACGGCTATCATATTTTTATAATACCGTCTGTAATCGATTTCATATAAAACAGGGAAAAGTCAATAAAATTATACTCTGCTATGTTGCGCGAAATAATTTTTAATACTAGAGGGACCGTGTATAAAAAAGATTAAATAACAGTGTGTGTGATTAAAAAATTCATATAGTGGAACATAAAATGTTCCCACGTTTTAAAGTGGGTTAAATGTAGTATTCCGTGTGTCAGGTACGGGCTGGCGGTGGGCGGCGCGGCGGGCGCGTGCCGCTCGCTGGACGCGGCCGCGTCGCCGCGCGCGCACGCCGCCCGCCTGGCGCGCGACCTCGACGCGCTGCAGCGGGACCGCGACGACCTGCAACAACAGGTGAAACCTATAGCATTTGTTTATTGTTACAAAGAACGGTTTTACACCAGTTACACTTTATAACAAAGTAAAATATAGTACAACTAACAAAATCATTGAATATCTATTAATAATTAATAATTCTTTATAAACCTAACGTTTTGTTCAACACTTACACATTTTTAAAATCGATTGCCCCGTGTGCAGCTGTCGACATACACAAAGATACTAGCTAAACATTACATCGGTAAACTGTTTTTGATATTCTTGTTTTTGATATTCCTATACAAACATTACTAAAGTCAGAGCGGTTTTGAACAATTAATTAACCCCAGTAAGTAAATTCTGTCTACAATCCTGAGTATAACTTGTATAATTTATTTAACAACCAATTATATAACATCACTTATCACATCATGCAGTAATAATTGACATAATCTTTCTAATAATTATTGTGTGTCATATTTGCAAATATAGATATTTGTAACTTTGTGAAATTAAGTATATATTTATTACTGATTATTTACGAGTACTATGTATTATGTGGGCACGCACGGCAGGTGAGGCGGCTGACACACTCGCCTGTACATAAGGTGTGCTGCACGAAGGTAACTGCACGCTGAAAGTATATTGCATTATTATGTTATATTTTTATGGTTATGTTCAAATAATTTTTGTACATGTATGTAGTATATGTAATAGCACTCTCACAATTTTTGTTATTTTATTAAGTTTCTGTTTCAGCTTTGAACTCTTTTTTATTATTTGATGTAGGCTGGCAATACGTTAAGTTCATACTGACTTCCCAAAGGAAAGAGGTTATCCATTCGTCCCGTATATATTATTTTATGTCGTGAACATATAGTGACCGTTGCAGCATGGTTTTCGTTTAGAGCTGTGAATGTTGTCATCAACCTACAATGTTTTAAACTATAAATTACATTTATTTTAAATAGAATAGTAGTATGTAGATTACAAAATATATGAAACTTTAATAAACCCTATTTTAATTAGGTCTCCATTATTAAAATATATTATATTAAGCGATTTAAATATTGATACATTGTTATGCAGACTTTTGCAGAACAGAATGCAGAATTTGAACATAAATCTTTTTCACTTTGATTTGTCCTATGGAAGTCTATAGATCTTCCATAGTCCATAAATTAACATACATGCCATACAAGACACTTTAAAACTTTGAAATATCGACCGAGTCCTCACTTTGTTAGACATGTCTCTTAGTGTTCATGTCTCCCCTCGTAGACATGAACACTAGCGGTAGTCGGGCAATAAACATGATAGCGACGTGACGCTAGCTTGCAGCAAACGCGATAGCAACGTTAACATCCCACCACGCCCGGCGTACATTAACGTGAAGTATCGTGTACAGCTGGAGGCGGCGAACCGGCAGCTGCGCGCCACGCGGCAGTTCGTGGAGGAGCAGGCGGCGGAGCGCGAGGCCGAGCGCGACGAGTTCGCGGCGCGCGTACGCGACCTGCGCGACGACAACGCGCGCCTCGCGCAGCGCCTGCACACCAACGCCAGGATACTCGCTGAGGTGACGCACACACGCACGCATGAGCACACACAAACGCAAGCGCACGCCCACACGCATGCATGCACATAGACACGGGCGCACACACAAATATACATATCACACACATAAAGAAGTGTTAATACATTGGTTATGACTTCGGAGACACCAACGCTACACCTATTTCTATTTATTAAAATCAGTGTTAAAAGCTTCTGTGTTTTGGTTTGAAGGATGAGAGAAGGGAAACGTACTTCTTAGTCTACAAGAGTAGCAAGTCATCTGTGGCTACCCCATGACAAGACTAATTGTATCTGGCGTTGATCAGAAACGTTCATGTTCAGTGACCACTGACCATCAAGCGAAGGACATTCTAACTTTCTACTTATACATTGTAACAAAACATACACACACACACATATATAAATACGTGTGCATATGGACGCATTTACGCATATATGCACAATATGCACTGACACACGTTAATGCCAATGTTCACTTTGTCTAAACGCATAAAATATATTCAGAAACATTCATAGTCTTACTCAATAACTCAATACCAATGGTCCAATACCGATCTTCAAGACGTTTATCTAAGTTTGAATGCAACGTTCTAATTAAGTTATCTTTAGACTGCTTTTGTTATTATATATGAACATTAAATTACTGCAGTAGATTCTTTGATATTTTATGTTACAAATATGCCGAATGCAATTTTGCATTCCAAGCTACATTTTATCATTAAGTTTTACGAATATGTTCCATGGCTTCATTTCCCTCATTCAGATGGGCATTTCGTCAACCTTATCAATTCAAATAAGTGGTTAATTGCAATTGTGATATGTACAATGTATCTTACATAATGTAACACAATTACAATTTTTCGTATTTCAATGTGTAAATGGGGATTAAATTAATCTATTAATATTTGGCTATGGTTTGTGATGCATTAATCATACACTAATAAATTTTATCACGCATCCTAATAACATATTGTCAAGTAATAAAATATTAATATAATTTATTTTGATATTAAAAATCATACTAACCTATCTTTATAAGACATTCGAACAAAGGAAAAAAATGCTTTAGGTTTTATTTGCGGTCAATAACCTCTGGAAGTGCGAGTGCTTAGTTTCAGGGCCAATTAACCCTTATTTGACCTTACACTCTATGCACTCAGTGTTCTTGTCTGCTTGTTCCTTATTGTATGCCACTGTTTGATACTTAACATAATTTGTTATGTATCGCATCTTAATAATAATAAACTCATAATTAGTTTAGAATTAAAATAAATCAATAATTTTAGGCTAATATAGTTATCGCCGAATTCATATATTTTTATACGTAACCGATACTAACGATATGTGGTTTTTCAATTTCTTTGAATTGCTTTAAAAATAAAACGCATATCATAAACAAATTGTTGAAGCGTGAGATTTAATGCAATAATAAAGTTCATAATTTTAAATTACACTAACACAACAAATAGCTATAATATGTATTTAATAATATCAAAATACTATGCCATCACTTTCCTAATAAACACCGATTTGTGCTATTGCTAACAATTTTGTTGCTTTTTTATTTGCACAATCCTAATCGTCCGCAATTTTAACTGTTACGATCTTTGACTGTTTTAGATAACTTACTTAATATTTAGTGAATACTTAAATAATAAAACCAGTATACGTACATCATCGCTTGCTTTACGTACATAATTCTCAAAGGGAGACTCGTGCAATGTTACAAGGTAAATTAGCCTTTATTGCTTTAAAAACTCTTAAGAAGATGTTGAAATTAGCGTGCGCGTTCCCGCAGATCCGTTGCCTGCGCCTCGCGCATTGTAACTGTAGGGAGCACGACGCACATGTAAGTTGTACGATTTGCTATTTACTTTTAAACAGATGTCTTAATTCAATCTGTAACTAATCAAAACATCTTATAGATCATTTTGTCTGATATAAACTGTTTGGTTACACTAGGTGTAATGATACTCTTACTAAGGTTTATTTTATTCGTAGCTCCTTGTTATCCAATAGTAATTGAGGGCATACCTATAAGGGAATAGTGAGTAAAATAGACAAAAACAGTTACTTCCTTTTCTTTCATTTTTGCTTCTTAATCTTTATTTCCTACAATTTTCTGTATTTTCTCTGTCTTCTATCTTGTTGTTTTAGTGGTAGAAATTCACACTTAATAGCATGCCTTTGCACATAGATTTCAGACTAATATAGACATTACACTTTATGTAGATTAATTCGGTGGTAGATTTCATATTTAAATGTAAAAGATAGTAAATATTACGTTCAGAGTGAGCTTAATTTCTAGTATAATTAGCTTATATTAAAATGTATAAATCAGGTGGAGCAGCTAGAGGCTCAAACGCGGGAAATGAATCAGATCATAACGGATTTAGAGAGTCGAAAGGCGACAGCGGATGAGGACCTCAAGGCTTCCGAAGAGGAGATAACGTTACTACGAGACATTATAAAGAACTTGGAGAATCAGCTAGAACAAAAGGCGGTCCGGGAGAATGAAATATCAGAGCAGTTGGAGGGCATGAGGCGAACTATAGATGAGAGAGACAGCAAGATGCGTGCGCTGCTGGGGGAGCTGGAGTCGCTGCGGAGTGAGAAGGTTGAACAGAGCGTCGTGACGTGCATCAAGTGCGAACAAGAGGAGCACCAGTACGCGGAGCTGGTGGAGAAGGTTAAAGAACAGGTGGGCACAATAATATATATTATATATTTTATAAAGCTGTAAGTTAATGTTGCGCAGATGACGTAGCGTTATTTGTATTATGCATCTACGTCTACATATCGAAGTATTGGTTGGCTAAGGCTTAAAAATGTTTTTTTTTTAATGAGCCGATTTCATTAGCCAAGTGTTTGCCAAGAAGTTGAATTGAGTTGACAGAATTTGAACTTCATAATTGATTTTTCCCGATGACTCAAGAATAAGTGATTTTTTTATTCTTATAAATTTGTTTTTAATTTTCGACTTGGAAATGTTAATAACAAAACTGTTGTTTTTAGTATTTTCAATATTTATAAGAGATTTACAGGCTTATTCCTTGAACCTTATAGTTTCGAAATTGGACAAGTATATTGTATAATGCGTGTATGTTTGTCCTAGGCGCGTGCGCTGGAGTGGCGGCTGCAGGCGTGCACGGTGTCGCTGGAGCGCGTGCACGAGCGCGCGTCGGCGCCCAGCAGCGAGCCCAGCGAGGACGTGTCGCTGCGGGACGTGCGCCACCCGCCCCCGGAGGTACGCGGCCGCGCCAGCCACGCACACGGTGCTAGGCGCATCCACTCATACATGTCCTGAAAACTACCTTCCAATTAAACAATGGTGCTTTCTACGTTTTATGGCTCCACAGTTGACTTTTTAATGTCGTGGATACTATGAAAACAAATAAAGACGTATATACAAGGAACCAGAAGTCTAAACACAACCAGACCAAACAGAAACCTAAACACCATTATATGGATATGTCTGGCTGTCCATGTATTCCATGCAGCATGCGAAACATATTTGGCTGTGTAGTGAATTCGGGCCATTTGCACGTCGGACCAATCATCATGTTTCAAATTTGTTTTGTAATCGAATTTTCAACGGGGAATTTTGAATTCGCCGCATATGTATTATCCTAGTATATATGTGGCGCTAGTTCACATTTTTTGCTATCAAAGCTTATTCATATAATGTTTAAAAGCAAAGCTCGAGCAAGTCTGTATGTACGCAGAGCAAGTCCCCCTCATGGTCGCCGCGCGTGGAGCCGCTGGCGGAGCTGGCGGGCGTGTGGCAGCGCGAGGAGGCGCTGGGCCGCGCCGCCGCCGCCGCGCTGCGCCGCCTGGCCGACCTGGACGCGCAGCGCGCCGCCCTCATGGACGTCGCGCAGGTCAGCAACCCTTATATGCACAGTCTGTATACAGCTGGAAATTGATCGATAGCAGTTTAGAGTCGTGTTTCAAGTATAATCAAAGAAGGGACTAATGTAACACGCGGCTTAGGTATCTCCAGAAATAAGGATTTGTTAAATAAAGACCTTCGCTTTCCGCTTTTTATGAAAGATAAGATCAATCGCTTTAGCCGTTTGCAAAAACGTGTAATTTAATATTTTTTGAAATGTTTTTCATGTTGAGACGAGAGCAAAATTAGGTAACAATTTCAAAATAGTGTCTTATTTTCCCCATTATTATTTATAAAAAATATATAAGGAACTTTGATTCAACTTGCTCTTAAACTTCTATACAGTATCGCTCGCTCTAATGTTACATTTTAATTGATTGTCAAATTGATCATAATATGATATTTTTTTACAATCACAGACAGCATATCATAATTTTGTTCTACATGAATTAAAAATATAAACTTAAATATTACAAAAAAAGTGCTCAGATAATTCATTAAGAAACATCAGTTTCGTGTGAATGCCAGAGACGATATTTAAATTTAGTTTTTCGCAACACGCATCTTTCAGTATTTTCCCGGTTATCGACTTTAGGCAACGGTACAACATTTAACTTCAAACTAAAAATATATGACTTGATATTTATTGTTTTCATCAATCTAATTGCATTTTATTATTAAGCAATAAATTAATCTATTATTTATTTTGTGTACATAGCGTATGTCCTAAATAACTCTTATTTCATTCATTAATTCACACTTATTTTGTACACATGGCATTCTTTGTATATTAGCGCTATATTTATTTACACAGTTAACAGATGACAGCTATTTTCTAAAATACCCTTTCCTCAAATATATTTTGCGTGGCCACCATTCACACTATCGTATATTCTCCAGCGTCCTTGAAATTTATCCCAAAGCTAGCGGTGGCGTCCTGGCACCAATCCAAGCGAACTATTTGTATCTCAGAGAACGTATAATGAGTCGATAGGAGTCTCACAAAACGCTATCAATAAGTGTTTTGTAAATTTTGTTTGCCTATAACATTGGTAGCAATTTGCTTTAAAATGTCCATGGGTGATAGTAGCCACTTATCATGCAGTCATCAGGTGGACTCATGCGGTCATATGATACTTCCATATTGTTACGAAAAGAGTGAAATACAACAAACCATTTAATAAAAGAGAATTTTAATCTAGGATAAAAGAAATATATCAACAATTGTGTAGGGATTAAATTTCAAATTAATTAATTAAATAATATTTAATAAAATGTATCATGAATATTTATAATGTTTTCGATGTGGATATATTTATGGCAATTCTATTTCACGTAAATTCTGTGCCTTACAACAATACTTATTCACGACATGATCGCCCGTTGCGAACGGGCACGGGCGCTTGGCGAACAACGCACGTGTCCACGAATTGATGCCAAATATTCTGCGGAATTGTAGCAGAGAGGGTGTTGTGCGGTAGATTGGAACTAAGCATTCATTGTCATTTCAATGACAATGGTTCGACTGAAGAATTACCATTACTAGTATTTAGTGGTAGTATCTAGTTATTAGCCGAATTAAAAAAAGAGGAGATTATCATCAAGTAATGCGGTTTATGCGTATTCATCTTAAGATTTACGCTGCGTGTACATTTAATTTCTTGTCAAAGCTTAAAATTATAGATAACTTGATATTATATAGAGAACACAACACATAGCAAAGGTAATTGCTCATGTAATGCTTATTTATATATATTCTGTCTACGTAATTAAACACGTTAGTAATAAAAATGAATTAGTAATTACCATCTAAAGTACATGCTGAAAACCTGTTGAGATTATGGGTAGCAACTGGCAGACAAATGAAATTGGAAATTGGAGAATCGCCAAGCGAGTTGATAATCTCTCTGGGCGATAATATTTACTGATTATATGTTTGGAGAATCTAACGTTGGTTATAATTATCCAAAACAAGTTATTATTACTAATCTGAACAACTGGTGAAACATCTGGGCGTGGTAAATGTTTAGGTTTAAAAGAACATGTATTGTGATATACTTAGTTTCTTATTTTGGATTGGATATTCACGTGGATGTCATAAGAGGCGACTAAAGGACAAAATTCCGGACAGAGACAGCTGCGTCTTCGGTGTAACATCAACACCTACAGCGGTCACCAACATGCATACGAGAGACCGTGGTAATGAGCTCTATTGGCGACGCAGCCTGGTAAACTCCGACCATCCGGAGGAGGACCGGCTCATTAGGAAACGACACACGAAGTCCGAACCACCCACTAAATAGTGGGGATGGTAAATATCTTTTACATTTCTACATTATATTACTATGTTTTGATTAACATTGTTTTATCATGTATAAATGTTAAGGATCCGAGAGGTATTCGATCTTATGGAGAATGGCCCGGGTCTCGAACATCCTTGCCCAACCGCCCTTATGTCGACTTGGCTGTAGCATGAGAGACCGGAGGGTTAGACGTCCATGTTATGTACATTGGAGACGCCTATGTCTAGCTGTGCATATCATGGCTGATGGATGCGTTTATTTGTAGTTTGCTATATAAATCAAATCGTGTGGTGTAGACTTATTTCACAAAAAATAGCCCAGTAGTGAGATTTAAATAGGATTAAAGCGGTATTATGATGGATTTATTTATTAAAAACTATATTTTATTTGAATTTTCGGATGCTCTTAGTGCTTATTTACAAAGTACAAAGTTGCACTTTCCTATATATTTGAATAATGCGTAATCTGTCAGATTTATCACTCATATTTTAACACGAACAAACTTCTTGAAAAATAAGTTTTGACTCACCAACATCCATCAGCGTGGGCGCCATAGAGCCATGTCTCACAAATAGATACCGGATATACTTATTATTGGCAACCCATTTATCGATAGTTTTCAATTTACACAGTATATACACAGTACACAGTAACATGTTTACTACTTATTTCTTTCTATTGCTTAATTTTTCCAGAATGAATTTTTTGTCTTTATTGAAAGCTGGTGAACCCTGAATATCACCAAAGAAATTTAAGCCTGTAAGCAAACTACGTCGTTTTTTCGACGATCCTCGCAACCAGATATATAAATTATTAATTTGGATTTCTGTTCTGGGTCTGGGTGTTTGTATAGTCATATTTGTGTGTGTTCATGGCACCCACTACACAAATTGTATATAGAGCAATGGATGTGGAAAGCATTGAAAGTAGTCCAGCACGCAATTGAACAATCGCTGAGATGACAGGTGGGCCACGCAACCCACGCCGCCCAGTGAATCATACTGGTTCATTTAGAAAAGTAGCCCTAATGCAAATGCTCTTTCTGCTCTTGCTTTTTATTACGTGCTTTTATTGAGCGTCCTATCAGGGCTGCCAATTGAGGTCTGTTCGAATTCGTATGGTTTAAGAAAATTTGCGTCAAGCGGCAACGCCTTTCGATTAAATTTTCATTACAACCTCATGAATTTGAGTATAAAGTTATTTTAAACGCTTTTGTTATTCATAAAGCCTTCGAAACTACGAAATTCATGGGTTCAGACTATAGCATTCCTATAGGGTTATTTATACCTAACGTAGTCAGCAAAACAAAATTATGTGTACCAGAAATAATGTAAAATATTAAATCTGAAACGACCTATAAACTTCAAAGTTTACACAACTATTGAAGTTTGTTCAGCGTCCCCTTTTAACGCTTGTTCCCCATACTGCACAGTTAACGTGAAACAAAAACATTGTAACACACTGTCGTAACTTGTAACCCATTTTCTTGTAGCATTTAATACTCTCTCACAGGAAGATAAACACATTCACGGAAATAGACAACCCTACATGTCAAACAACAACACTCACACATGTACCGTACCCACGTACATATTATAACACACATTCAATCATATCATACAGGCACACATTGACACGCTTCACACATGTGAATATATAGTGAGTAGTTGTGATCTAAATATATGCGATTGATGGCATAGATGACCGAATTTATAGATGCGGTATGTTACTTACGAAGAGAGCGGCTAATCTTATTTCGTATTGTTTTGTTGTTCTTGTACGATTTGTTGTTGTATACGCTGTCGTGTCTATTTCTGTCTATCCGGAAGGACGAGGAGTGTTATTTTTATAACGTGGCTATTATGTTTAGTTATATATTTCTTTTCAAATATCTTTCAAACCTTAATATTTTAATAATGATTAGATGAAATTGACAATGATGAATTTACAATGGTTTTTTTTTTTACATTTTTTCCGGTACTTTGTTCAAAGCTTTGAAAAGTGTAATTTATTAGATTTTACTTTTACAAACAATATTACGTAAACTTTTAGAAACATATTATGTAACATAAAAACAATTTTGCAAGTAACGTGTAAAAGTTTTAAATATAAAATATAACGTGCTTTACGTTCCGAATGCCGCATCCACGCTCCATACATCGCTTCGCACATCTCTATTTTCATACGTGACCGTCAGTGTCCCGCGCGATGTTTCAGTCGTTCCCGATGTTCCAAAGCGTGTTTTGCTGCAGGAAGGTCTCAGCTTCCATTTACGAATCACATTTTAATGACGTCATTAACTGCCTGACAGGTTCATCGCGACATTATCACGAAAACATGGTTTTTGGAGTATACCAATAAGACGTTTATGGTTTCTCGTTCATTTCCATTTTTCATAAGTGATTGTGAATGTGATAGTGTAAATAATGTAGATGTAGATTAGCTGCTCGTGGGATGTTTGTGTGGCGTTGTCTCGCCAAGTTGGTCGGGATGGGCCTGCCGGACTTGACGGTAAGTCCAAAGTTAAAGCTTCGAGGCTCTTTAGTTACGCATAAGATGACTTGCTAGGAAATAGATAAGACTGGAGGTACATTAAGTATATATTTCACTTGTAGGAACTTTGAAAAATGTGCAAATACAAGGGATGACTTCTTAATTTTTGATTTAAAGTTAAAGACTGGTTGAAATAGTCGGAAGAAATGTCCTGAACATTTATTAAAACATTTCTGTAGTGGGTTAAGGGACCAAATTCCTCTCCAAACACTAATATCATTTACAAATATCGATCCATCTTTCAAGAGCAACCATTTATTTTGCCATCACACTTTTAGCTGGGTCATCTTATCATAACTAAAACCTGGATCCGTTGGATACAAGTGTAAAACGTTTGCACGCACAATACATTAAATGTTAATATTTTATAGTCACTTGCAGTAATACATTTTCCATATTGAGATTATTAAGAATGTCTGGCACAAGGATAATTGTGGTTTGTGCCACTTTACGTGTTCGTGAATTTAAAACTAACTCATATTATTTACTGTAACATCATATAAATATTTCTGTCTATCGATTCTATAAGTAATAATTTAGAATTTTAACATAGATATTTATTTATTTATTTCAAGTAAATAAGTCCATCGTATATACTGACAGTGTAGTTGGTTTATGATTTGGGTTTGACACCATTTAAACAGTCTGATAACAAAATGTAGATTTTACCGTGTCAATAAACTTTAAATTTGAATATTACATGTTAAGGTTATGAATGATGGAAACTCTAACTTTACTTGTAACTCTTTTGTGCATTTTTCGTGCGAGGGGCGCAGGAAACTATAAACTTGAGGAAAAATACACTGGCACTTTTAGGAAAAAATCTTGTCTTGCGTCCGCCGCTCGCCTTCTTTTCGATGTTTTATAATTAATTTCGGAAATACAATTCTTAAATATTCTATAGGTTTTCCTTGCCATCTTAGCCCCTACAGCTTCTGTAATCTTTACAATTAAATGATTTCTTCCATCGTGAAATTACACGTATTTTCTGGTTGTGATTTGAATTTCTCGCCACTAGTTCTTCAGAGTACAAGTTATCAACGCAGCGTTGAAATATTTAGCGGATTCCATTTTACGAACTCGTAATATATTTTATATGGCAAATAAATATTTCATGAATTTTCCGGAAAGTGTGCTACACGCCACAGTTTTGGCTTCGCTCTAACGTGTGACGTAAAAGATTTGGCTATCACGATATCTAACGAGCTGTCACCGTTTTGCGTTTGTAATTTTGTTCTAAATAATGCTTTTATATAAGGAAAAAAGTATATTAACACCAGAGTATAATTCCTAACTAGCCAGTTACTGTGAGTGGTGTACTATGTTTGTGGTAGAATAGATACTAAATTAGTTCCTAAGGATAATCATTTTAATCGAACATGAACTTGAACTTGCATTTTCCATTCTTTTGTTCCTAGTCCTTCTAGTGTTAAGTGTTCACGAAGTTTCTCGTGAACATTAAAAGGAAAATATAAATTTAACATTATCTGTTTTTACAAACCTTTTCCCCATAAATAATAGCTTTATAATTTCAGTATATTCGACTTTGTTATCTTTTGTACACAGCTTCCTTCATTCATACGTTTAAAATCCTGTTTACATCCACAGACTTGTATTATAATGGTATTTGTACTCGTCTTTCTCACTCGTTTTTATAAGACATAATTTATTGTTTGAATAACATTTTAAGCTCAAAGATTTTTATGTTCATCTTTGTGTTCACTAACATTGTTAATCTTACACATTATAGGTACTTTTAACTACACACAAAGATAAACTTTGACTTAGTTTTAGTTCCATGACAACACCATCATTGACCTATTGATTTGGCAAGTAAGACGCATATATTGGCGGTCAAATAAATATTCCTTTCACGTGATTGTCCAACAATATATAATGTCCATCTCATTGTGATATTAATATTGCTATAGTGAGCTCCAATCAACTGTAATATTCTCAATTGCCGGCGCAAATACCAATAAAAGAGCAGAGCTATTCTCCGCAGATTAAGAAATCTTTCTCTTCCTTGTTGGAAGGATCGTGAACCTAATTCCCCGTTTCAGGCTGAATTGAAATTTATGTGTGACAGAATGATGGTCGACAGTTATTATTAGAGAAGCAACAAGAGATTATTACAAATCTTGCAATACATAGTATATAACACAGATAAGATAGGAGGTTAAAGAGTTTGTAACCTATTTTAGACCTTCCTGCTAAACATATAAATAGTATAAAATGGTTAAAAAGATAATATTTTTCATACTTTATCTACTTTATAAGTGAACATTTATATTCATTTTATGTCATCCATTTTAAATTACATATTCCTATTCTAAATGACGTTGTACAAGGGATATAGGGGAGATTCAAGTGCCGCAGGAGCTTACAAATTACGTTGTTAGAGGTCTAATTAATTTACTTCTATGAGTCATTGCGAATAAGAAACAATAATATGATCTATCGTACTTTAAAAGTGCTACACATATTTGACAAGTATTTATGAACTTTATAGCTTATTGACGCGGCTCCACCGCTTCGGAAGCGTTTACTATGGTAATTAGTAGCCAATGTGTTGATTCAGGTCTTAACTATAAGCATGCTAAATTTGAGCGATATACGACCATTACTTTAAGAGAATTACAAACATACTTACATCGTTACTAACTTTCATCGTTATAATATTTGTAATATAGTAAAAAGTAAGATATTTTTTTACGAAACTAGAAGACAAACAATTAATAGTACCGACATGTAAGCAAGGACGCTAGCGGAAGTTCGTAAAACGTTATGTGCAACTGCTATGTCAATTTATTTAATTGTTTCTCCAAGTGGTACAGTTGAATTAATATCATTACCACGCACTTGGCACCTAGTTTACCTATAGGACTTAGGCATTTTTTTTGAGGTATTCCTATATATAAGTCCTTGAGCTAATTCTTAGGGTATGTAAGTAAAAATGCTGAAAAGTAGCTTGGCCAGAATACTACAATGGGTATCTGTAAACGGCTATCGACGAAGAAGGGGTCACGCCAAAGAAAAGATAGTATAACCAAATCATATAGCAACGTATT
>DWNE01002556.1:0-18536 GCA_018249875.1 Cecropterus toxeus | reverse complement strand
TTCGTCTTTGTGTGTCCATGGCACCTACGACACAGGAGAAAATCCTAGTGTGGGGCTATGAGTGTAGAAAGCGTCTTCTTTATAATAATTTAATAATTAATATTTAACAATCGTGTTTACCTGCGTCTATAGATGTTTCGCAGCAAAAACATAAACATTATAAAATATAGAATCTGGGTGGTTCATGCCTACCAAGGTGGCATGATAACGGAGTGTATCATTGATAAGATCGTGCGCTCTCGGCTCGGTGTGACTAATTAAGATTATCTGGACCGAGTAAATGCTTAAGTTGCGAGTATTGGTACTGCGATGTGCTCTGCGATATGGCATGCAATCAACTTTAGGTGATTACTTTTAGAAGACATGCCACACCGCGTTGTTATCTACTAATTTATTATACAATACATAAATTATGTACGGCTTAAACTGGCTTAAAATGTAATAAGTATAAAAGGTCTTACAAAAAATTGATATGCTTAAATTGTTGTTAGATAAAGTTTTACGAAACCGAGTATCCTATCAGACGTATTAAGCTATTTTAAGCTGTTCCAATTCTTTAGACACTTTTCTTTTACAATACTCGCATTATACGAACGCCGTGACTAAATGACAAATATATAAGACAAAAAAATGGATCGACTTCTACGAAAAGTACGGATACTTATCGAAATGATAATTCGATAAAATACTTTTATTATTCATAAATTAAAGCGTTTTAGTTCTGTGATTTAGTATTACATACATGTATTTTTACCCGACTGCGTCAGAAAGAGGGTAATGCTTTTCGAGGGTATGTACCTATGTATTTCCATTTCTTTGGCACGCGCTACAGCGCAAACGGCTTGACGAATTATGACGTATAACATATCATTAGAATCGTCTTATTTTGCAGAGTGACATAGGCTATATTAATTTTAAAAATGAGGCCTTCAAATAGGGGAAAAGGAGGGGAGGAAGGACTTTTTTTATTATCGCGACTATATGGGTATCAAATAAAAGATAGTAAAATGACCATTCTGAATATATATATATTATAATACTTTTACTTGTCTATTTTGTCGAAAACTCACATAAAGCGTTAAATAATACATATAGATATATCATAATGAATAAAAAATCGTTTTACGCAGTCTTTTGTTTGACTATTTTTAACAATGTTACTTGTTTGTTTTACGGGTGAGCATGAATTAACTTGAGCTTAATAAGTCATTCGCTTTACCTAACGCACTGTATAAGAACGGCTATAGAGTAGTACATTATACGGTGGACTTAATACAACGGGCAACCCTACTCGTATTGCTACGGGGTTACTGGGGTAAACGGGACAATGCGGTTGTGTTCGTCGGAGCTTGGCGGATCAATATCGCATCCGAGACTCGGTGAACAGACAGGTTGATAATTATATCGTATACAGCTATGTTGCATCCTTCGACTATTCGTTTTAGTATTCTTTTTGTCTGCGAAATTACAGAGGATAAATCAGGTAATAAATAATTAATCAATGCTTATTTTGACAACAATAAGGACTCGAAGGACGCTTCACCAATCTCAATTAGATCAGTATATTAGAACCTGCTCGAGGCCTTACCAGTTGTCGTCAGAGACTGTTGACCAGCCATATTTACTAATTAAAGCCACGTCTAAAATGAACTAAAATATAGGTATGTTTATATTTCTCTAAAAATGACTATAGAATCAATACACTTTACATGAGTAGTATGTACTCTAATTCAAAGAGTATTAAGATTAAGATTTAAGATATGTAAAGAGCAGATTTTTTGTACAAAAAAAGGCTTTTTACACTCACAGTCCCACATTAGGATTTTCACCGGTGTCGTGGGTCGCATGTACACACAAAGACGAATACACAAACACTAGAACAGAATCTAAATTCATCGTTCAGATGTATGTCTCGCCAGGAATCGAACCCCGAACCCACTGCGTGCCAGATCGGTATGGGGACCGCTCCGCCACGCGGGTCGTCAAATACACTCATAGTTTACAAGTGCACGTGCACAGATACTGTATAATATAAATATCAACCAAAATCAAACGGTAATAGAAAACTTATAGAACATACTTAAATCGTCTTCTACTGTCTGCAATTGACTATGAACTAACTAGTGTCTTCCTCTATTATAGTTGTGTAACAAGCAGCAAGTTAATCCCACTTAGTCCTAAAGGACAGCAATCTATTTAGAAACCTTAGCATGGACTTCATTCTACTTGAGATATAATTACTATAAATCCAGTTACTAGGAAAAAGAAGAGTTAGATGACTTCAGTAGGTACCTATCAGGAGATATTTTAGTAAATTTCAGTTACTGACAAAGGTAATGAAAATACACCATCTTTCATGGAAAAATACGAAATAGTTTTACGAATTACTTTAGTATTAGGTCCAAATGTAAGCTTGTAAAATATATCAGGATTTAACTTAAAGGGATAATTTATTAGGGTAAAAGAAACAGCAAATACTTATCGGAATAGCTCTGCGGATCAATATCGCATCCCTACCGACAGTTTTATAAGGGGATACCAAAGAGCTACTCATCGTAACAGCTTTGCAGGTGAATATTGTCTCTTTAGTAAGTCATTAGTAAAAGGATACCAAGGTAGTGAAGTTTCCTGGTCTAGAATACATTTATTTAGACCCGAACGTAAGGGGGAAAAAATCTGGCTTACACTAGTATATGTGAGATATCCCGGCCATTCTTGGTCACTGCCCGAAACAGTACTTATCGCAATAGCTCTGCGGATCAATATCCCGTACCAATCATTTGCAAAGAGTATGACGTGATATTTTACACATTACTTCCGAATACAAGATTTTACCTTATATATCATCCAAATGTATAAATGTAGAATGTAAATATATCACAATCATACCAAAACAGGAAAAAAGGAGGCACATTTACAAGGGCCAAAGTGCTCTCGTAACAGCTTGGCGGATGAATATTGGATCTCCGACGAAAGCTTTTTCAAAGGCTACGAGAGAGATACAAATATATTAAGGTCCAAATGTAACATTGTAATAATAATGATAATAATGAGCCAATGAGTTACTATAAATGTATAAAAGCAAAATAAATACGCTGTAATGCACATGTTTTTGTACTTTCGCTTTAATTAACATCATTTATAAATTTTGAAGCATTCATGCATGTATAATAAATTGCTAGTACGGCTAAGGCACGGTACTCGTTTTCCTCTTCATTCTAGCTTTGCCGACAGCACAGAGTAAATACGAGTCGAGCAATTACTCTATCCTGAAACTTGCATTTTAAATTTATCTCGACGCATCAAAGTAGAATTTTATTTCTAATTACGACTAAGTACACTGTTATAATGCTTCAGAGAGACTAAAATAAATATTTTTTATAAGAATGAAGTAGCAAACGAGCGTGCAATCCACTCGATGTTAAGAAATTACTACCGCTTGAGCATAAGTAGGCAACTTCATGTAAAGCAACGATTCTATTTTATGTCAATCACAGATGCCCTGCTACTCCCGAAGGCTACGATGATCGCCTTACTAGAAATTGACCCCGTAACTACACCCTTCCACCGAAACGTTTAAACTGTTTGACGCTAGAATTAGATGTGGTGTTGGTACCTAACCGGTTAGACTATTCTGGTTCTTCCATTTTGCAAATAATGTCAGTATGTAAAAGTAACTATTTATATAATCAGGTTGATCTTAGACGACTGGGTTTAACACGCTCTACTTGTGAACGCCCTTCACTCATCCGTGCATTCTACACCTCCGGATTCTTAAACATGATAATTTCTCTACATTGTACTATCAAAATGTTTACAAACGATCGCTGTTTATAAAATTCCTTACTGCTTGCGAATGAAGCTAACAAGAGAAAGCAATTATATTGGATATTAGTCTATATTAAAGTAGGTGTTTTTTTGTATTTTTCGCATTGTAACTTTAGGTTATGAGATATAATTATGGACAATACGACATAGTATTTTGCTTACTTAAGTAGTCTTAATTTTAAAAATTAAGATGTAAAAGTTATCTTAAAAATCCACCCTTTTATCTGAGTAGCACAGAACAAAGCTTGCATCTAAAAACAAAGGATCAAAAACGCAAACTGACTTTAAAGAAGGGCACACTCCTTCACTTTTTACACAAAGAAAACAAAATGAAATTTTAATCACACTTATAGCAGTTAAATATATCACAAATTTACTTCATTATGCGGCGTATGCAACATGAATCCCAGATGAGAATATAAGTCTTGTTTTCATAACCCTCATTGTATTGTAAAGACTGTTCCTGAATCTTTATAGAAACGTTGCTTGTTTGTTACTAAAAAAATTCAAGTGCGGCAAATAATATAAATTGGTACGGTCAAAATAACTTATTGTGTCATTTGTCCGAAATACCTATATGTCACAATTTACGTGAACTAGTAACTAAAACCCGTCGCCCGCAGACGTGGTACTTACCACTACCCACTGTGATTTTCTTTTTCAAAACACGCGAGCGTGCAACCGAGCAAGATTTAACGTACGCCTTCAATGGTAGTGCTTGGTATCATCCTCGATTTTTTACTTCTCAATAGTTTTCAAATATATGCCATTTTGTACATATATCTCGATTTCCCGTATTTCCCCTAAGTATTCATACAAAATTTTTGAAAAAGAAAAATAGTAATGAGTCAATTATTACTATTGATTACACTTTACAGAAGATAGATTTGAATTAAAGTCTTAAATTAATCATATCATCACTCAATTTATGCATTAAATCATATAAAACGTACATTTATACTATAAATTGTTCAGATTTGGAGCTGTATGACACCTCAAAACATCTGTTGTCAACTTTTCACTAAAGAGAATCCATCTAAAACAAACTAATCGCTTTAATACGGATAAACTACTAATCGGATTTATATACATATATAAATAATATTCTCTCTCCGCTGCAATTTATTCGTTACAGTGTGTTTATTATTGTGATACTACTGTTATCTTGATATACTTTGTACTGTTTATAACCTGTGGTACGAATATGAACTTCACCCCGTTCCTTATCAATTGGAGGACGAAGCTACTTGATGATAACGTAATTGCTACACCTAAAGTACCGTTGCTAAATATCAAATATTAAGTAATATTCTTAATATGTTCTTATTATATGTTCTTAAATATTGTTTTTACCAAAAACCCTAACCCAACTTAACCTTAACCTCATGAACATTCAAAAGGCCTGTAATAAAAAAGGATTCCTAATTATCAAAAAGAAACATTTCTATACCTTAATAAAATTATAACTAGGATCAAATCTCCGGGTAATAAATAACATAAATATAAGATAGACGATAAATATAATTATAGTAAACAATCACAAACACTTATAGAAATAAGATACGACTACGAGGTACAGATAAAAAAACACTTAACTGTTAGAGGGCCTTATATGTCCATACGTGGAGTGCGACCACTTTGTGTTAGCCGACCGAGGCTTTAACGGCGGCTGGAATGTTGTAAGGGTTGACACTAGCTTTAAAATGTACGTTAATATTCATGAGTGTATGAATTTTTGGTAGCTGCTAATCCAAAATTAACAAATGGAATTCTTATGTCCTAGTGGCAATAGAAACTGTAAAATAATATATATAAATACCTCCTTCTTCCGTACACAAGGTTTGGCGACCGGTGAGCCTATTGCACTGCAACTACTCTTCCGTAAGGTCCCGTGAATCTAAAAAAAACATATATCCATTATAGGTACATTATTAAGTTATTGAAGGTATTGAAGATAATTTTATTGACAACCCTACTTAAAGCCCCGAATCCAGTCTTGTAGGATTCTGAGAACACGAAGCACTAAGAATCCGAGTTTAAGTTAGTAAGGAAGATTCGGGCCGAATTTTTTTGTATAAACCAACTTTCTTTTGAACATCAAAAAACCTCTTCTAATCTTGTAGTCTCATTGCGACTTGAAAAAGCGTAGTGAATTAAGTTATTCAATTTACTTTTTAGGCACGCAAAGCCGTTCTTTTATTTTGAAAGTAATTGAAAGCGAAATTTCTACGGTTCGAATGTTAATGTTTTTAACTGTTTATAAGTTGAAATCATAAAGTGTTATTGATCAGATACGAATTTAATTGTCAATTAGTATATAAATAAATAGGATCCTAATAAATTTTATTCTTCATAAGCGTCGTGTAGAATTCTGCGTTCTGGGTTCGATCCCCGGCCGGATATTGGAATGATGCGTTTATATATATTTTGTGGGTCTAGGTGTTTTCGTATTGGTCTTTGTGTGTGTCCAAGCCACCCAGGACATAAGACAGGCTCAAACAATTCAATCGAATTATAAAGTTATGCAGAAATAAATATCAAATTTTTTCCTGTAATATTTATGATACATCGAAACATAAGAAATTTCTTAAGTGTATTTGAAGATTACATTCAGAATTTTGCTATGTAATCCAATTAGCAGTAAACCAATACAATTACTTATCAATAAATCAGGTGTTGAATGACAAATGGATGCTCTTCACGCGAGGCTTATAAAACATCTGTCTAACTTTCTCCGAATACTTTTTGAGACTGCCTATGTGAATTTATATATTTTTTAATTATGTTATATTCATATACGATGTACCTAGATCTAGGTACCGTCGTCCTGCGTAATACGTATGTGATTAATCAATAGTCAACCACATTTTCTTAGTCACACAGAATTTAATTTTTATTTTATGCATGGAAAATCATCAATACGGATCCAAACGGAACTTTTCTGAGGAGGCCATTGTCCAGAAAAACTCCTCTAAGCAGTCCCGGATTTTTAATTATTTTAAGGTGGGGCAACAAGTTAAAAATGCCGCCCCTGCCCGCTTGAATTTATTTTTACCACATTAAGACGTCCAATAATTTGTGGTCATTTAAAACGTATACGTGTCAAGAGTTCCTCTTCCTACTGACTAGGTGTCCCAAAGGTCAAAGTTAAACCAATGATAAGTTGCACATTCGTTTGCAAGCTTTACATTTGCCGCCCTCTGAACTTGCCGCCCTGGGCGTAGACCCCAGCTTGCCTCCAAGCTAATGGATGGATGATATTATTCACTTCACTACACTATTTCAACACATTTACATTCTCGTGTTTTTGTAAATGCTTACTCAATGACGAATGAATACAGTTAGAGGCGATCGAATTCCTCAGTGACCGTTCATTCAATGCAATTGTTGTGATGACCAAGGCATTTCTATTGTTTTTCTTGAAATTACATAACATTTTATAGTTCTTGTAAAAGTTGATTAGGAGAATGTGTTTGTTCGTGGTTTCAATGGTGATAGTTTTGTTTAGACATTCATTGTTCCGTCCGCTTCATAGCTTATTGTATGAGTATTTATCGATATATATTGATTTCCAAGTTTAGCATATTACATACTTTAATTACTTTTATTAAACAATTAAATATAAATCTTCAAAGAAATATTAAATAAAAACTAAATTAATTCTTTAATCTATTCGATATATCAAATTATTTCTTTAATCTATTAATTAATTATTTTATTTATTTATTATACACCTCTATTTTGGATTTTTAGGTATTTTTGTTGAGCTTACTTTAAATTATTTATGAAATTCGTATAGGTTATGCTTAGTTATAGATTAAAGTCATCGATATTAAGTAAAATGTTCAATTAGTGACCATAAACATAAAATAAATATCTTCGAGAAATAATTTTAGTAACTTAAAACGAACGATAATTTTGTATTCGTTTTAATACTTAATCTGATGCCTGTGAGATGATGCCGCCATAATACCTTAAGATTAATCGGACACATTGAATATACCGGATTTGGAATATTATTTGAAGTTTTGACATTAACATTAAATACAAGCTCAGCAGTGGTATTAAATCACATAATCTGAAAGATGGTAGAACCTTCGTATTCGAGCCCGAAAGCACTACCGCCACACTTACTTATATTTTAAAATAACAGTGTTTGTGAAGCTTTGATTTCGGTTTAACGTTCAGTGCCAGTATGATTTTCACGAATGCTCCTCCGTTACCAACGTATTTTTTAAAAAGTACCTACTTTGATCGCACCTGGCGTGTTGTTGGCACCGCGGTAAAATGTACAAGAATACGCAGGGCGCGTAGATACTGTTCATAGGTAATATGTAGTTGACACGTGTTTTATAGGTAGCCATCTTAGTCTTCGGGGCTATAAAACAATGTGAGTTCTGACCTTTGATAGCCCTCTAATACTATCTGAACTTGATTACAGATGTCAATGGGCAGCAATGACCACTTGCCGTCGAGTTGCTAGTTTATTTTTGTATTATTGAGAAAATTAATACCTACGTACCTACGTAACTTTATGTACGTATGGTACGTACGTACAAATTATACGTGCTTTCTTCTATCATGCCGCGTAATCAAGTAGGTAGTGCATATATGTGAACAAACAATCTTAGAGCGCCGAGGAGGTCGACTTCGTTAGTTCCTCGTCCCACACACAGCCAACACATGTTTAAATTGGGCATAACACAGCTACAAGTCAATATCGCGAGGTGTAAAATCGCATATGCATATAAAACATGTAGTCGGTCTCGAAAAACAACATATAATATATGTCGTAAAGCCGACTTACGGATTAAACCGTTAAGAGATGAGCAGTGAGCGTCTTCCTGAGTATTAAAGGTTGCGGAAATCTTTTTGGTTAGACTCCGGAAGCACCATCGCTACACCTACCAAATATCTATCTATTCTATCAAATACCGACATTTGACGACCCTCGTGGCGAATCGGTTACTATACCGGTCTGTCACGCAGTGGGTCCCGGGTTCGATCCCCGGCCAGAAAAAAAATGTGAATGAGTTTAAATTTCTATACTGGGTCTGGGTGTTTGTGTACTCATGGCACCCACGACACAGGAGAAAATCCTAGTGTGGGGCTATGAGTGTAGAAAGCGCTGATGTAGCGTTTATGTAAAAACAACGCCAGTGTTGAGTGCTGCTTTGTTCTGGTCTGACGGGTGTGGAAAGGAGATATACCTACTTATTCGAGGCATTTCAACTTAGTCCTCAGGAGTAGCAACGCATTTGTGGCAAACTTAGGTAAGGTCTGATCTAATTTGAGGTTTATTACAGATGTCTATGCAAGGCATTGTGTAAAAAGTGTTTTCTTCCTGATTTCGTAAAAATAAAACATATAGTTAACTAAAAGATGCTCTACTTACGTCTTGCGTAAATTCTGTATTGCAGTAATGTCGATATCTGCAATTATTATTATTTCAAAAGTAATAAATCATCAAATTTAATATTACTTTTATATGCCAAACAAGCCTCATGTTTAGCCAAATTTAAGGCAAGATACTGGAGCTAATTTTATTGCAATGTAAAAAATAAATTGTTATAAAAAAGAAAGAAAAAAAGATATTATATAAACAAAAAAGACAAACCCGCTGAGTTTCTTGCCAGATCTTCTCAGTTGTGGTCGTGTTCCGATCCGGTGGTAGTGTAAAAAAAAAAATTGTAACTGACAATTTGTAAGTGCCCCCTCAGGCCTATGCAAAATAAAGACATTTCATTTCATTTCATTTCATTGTACTGTAGGCCAATTTTCCTTGCAACTTGCTTTGCAACGGTAAAACCTCTTACGTTCCTTCTCTAACCGAGTTCTCTGTAAAAAGGTCCTTCTTAAGATTTCTGATGTTGCCATTAGCTTTCAAATCCTTCAGGCTAGATTATTGTAGCACAAGAGCTTACTTAAGCTACCTTAGGCAGGTAACTTACAAACAAAGACATCTAGAGTTCATCGAACTCTTTCGATCAGGTGCTTATACTTTTGAACTCGATACGTAGATTGTGATGAAAAAAGTTATAATCTTTTCAAAATTGTTAGAAAATCTAATACTGACACATAGATAATACGTATTTAATAATATTGCATACAATCTTATATTCATAAAAACTATATAGATAAATAATCGGAAACACGGCAGAACCTAAGCCACACCATTTCTGCTTATGATAATGTTAGCTGCTGTGTCTATTTTACAGGATTCAGTAAAGCGGATACATCTTTTTAAGCTGCTCCTTTATATCTGACTATTTCCACATTCCTGTCTTAGGTTGTGAAAAACAATCCTGATTCCCATGGATTTATGTTCACAAGCAGCAATTACCATAAACGAGTAAAATGACTGCATGCTCGTTTACTAAAATACCGAAATACCGAACCATTAAGGAGTACCTCTGTTATAAACTTAGTGAAACGAGCCGTGAAATAGACAAATAGACATCAATTGCGTAGTGAAAACGATGCCTTATCTAGGTTTAAAAGGATTATGTAATCCAACGCCACCCATTAGTTTCACCCGTGACTGTTTCACAGTTATACGATATAGACGTAGTAATACAGATAACTATGTGTCAGGCAATTCTGTACGAAATCGTGTTAAGACATAAGGTATATGCGTCTTTTAAGGCCCATTTTTTGCAAATCATTCAAGAAAACAATATTTATCACAAAATGTCTCATTAATTTGTAAATAAAATTAACATATAAATCAATATGATTAATAAAAATTCTTAAAAAAACAATTCAAACGTTAAAGAGCACAAAATATTGAAAGTGAGCCATCTAACTACCGTGCCATCTTTGGTGCAAGAACCTTATATCTAGATATGATAATGCATATATTAGAGGTATGTCAACTATTATTGGTATTATTACTGGTTAAGTTAGCAAAATAGTGGGTTAGTGTCATGAATTTCACCCTTTCACGTCGGGGTTCCTGGGTTTAAATCCCACGTACGCATCGATGAGTTTTGGAAGTTATGGGCGTAGAAGTATCATTATTATCTCATGTTTTAATATGAGAATTATAAGCTTTACTAAAAGAACGGTTTCAAAGATATGTGATGTCTAAGGAGAATGACCTGAACACTTCCCATTATCAGAGGAAACTCTTGTCTAAAAGGAAGAAAAGGTGCAAAAATAACAATGACAGCTGATGAAGCTGATTCGTATGTACTTTCCATCCATGTATCCAATATTTATAAAACAATGGAATAGGTGAATTCCTAAAAGGATTTACCAGTTATGACGTCTTCTGTTTCATAAAAATAACCAACTACTAGCATAATGTATGTATTACAAAAATACCAATATGATTGCCCAATGGATGTAAAGTAAATATTAACAGCAAACGGCCATTAACGAAAGGTTAAGAAAACACTTGTATCTGCGTTTCATTTCACATTATTTGCCACATCGAAAGGCAGTAAACATAACGCACCATATCAAAACGATTGTGAAAATTCCATTATTATTTAAACTTTACCGAAAGTTGCAAAAGGAGAAGCGTCGAATAATCTTCTTGACGTTGTTTTCTATCAAAAGCTCGGAGAGTCGTTTACCAAAATTGTTTAACTTTTTCAAATCTTAAGAAATTCTCCAACAATACCTAATCAGTTTTATTCAGATAGTAGAGCTTTTTGTGGCTCTTCACCGAGATACGGCCTAAGAGAACCTTGGCGGTTCATTTCTAAAAACATGGACCTTATCTAGAGAACACGACGACACCTCTGACGACCCGCATGGCGGAGCGGTTACCTTACCGCTTGGACGCATAGTGGGTCCCGGGTTCGATTCCCGACAGTTTAGATTTCTGTTCTGGGTCTGGGTGTTTGTGAATTCGTCTTTGTGTGTCCATGGTACCCACGACATAGGAGAAAATCCTAGTGTGGGGCTATGAGTGTAGAAAGCATGTTTTCTCTAGAGAACACCAGAAAACCACCAGACTTGATCATTTCTTACTAAAATACCACATATTCGCGAAGGGTGGAAGTTAATGATTTTCCACAATCGATACTAACTCACATATTTTAATAATATGACAAATAATAAAAATATAAACTTCATTCATTCAAAACACGGTTATAACTGAAGAAACTTACAAAAGTATTGATCGGCCAGCCATTGGTCTTTCCCACACGGAAACGACGGAAGCGCACGGCACTAAAGTTGATTCAAAGACTATTTAATACATTCGTTTACACATCGCTTAAATAACCTCAGAATAACACTATTTGAAGGTTTTTTGGTTTATAACCGACATACCGATATACTTTTATAACCGACTCCAAAAGAAAAAAGTTTTTAAATAAGTCTTTTTTGGTTAGTTGTATTCAATATCCCATTGGCAAAGTCCTGCCCAATTATTCGCAATTAAGTTGCTAGAATCATTTATGCCTAATAATAACTATAGTGCCTTTGAATATCTTTATTTCAAAATTGCTCTTTTTATTAAATTTTAAAGGCCTACGTAGGTTTCATCATCAAACATTATAAAATGATGTAGCATACATTCGTATCGTTAAGTACCTATCTGTGTATGTTCAAACCAGTATTCTATTTAGGGTTACTATCGTTTTGTCAACGAAATATAATAATTTTCAAAATAAGCTATAAAATATTTTCGATTTGGAGCTTATGGAATTATTCGTTAGATTTCGGTGTCGAAAATGTAGTATATTTGCGTTTTTTGTTCAATAGTATATAGTGCGCAAACCCGAAATATAGTACAATACTATACATTATAGTACGGTTGGCAACCCTAATTCTATCTCATACCCATACCGGTCACAAACTTTTCTCATATCCCGTCCATTGCTAAAAAACGCTTAATCAGTATCGGTTACTAACGGTCATACTACCGAACCTTACTATAACTAACGGTGTCCATTGACGCACTGCCATATCGGTTTACGTTACGCAGTTTCTCTGCGCATTTGGGGATAGTGGGTTATCCATTTTAGCGGACAACCACGCACCGTGGTCCCCTTTGCGCATACCTACAAAGTGCCCACACACCCGTATTTAACCGAGGGTCAAAAAGAAAATAATGAACGAACAGAACAGCTTGTTTATACAAAGAAAACGAGAAATCTATGATAATTCTGTAGATAGACTCCCGGATTTTAATATGATCACTTCAATTTCTTCTTCGCGTGATAGATGGGTACTAATTTAATTCTTCAGAGTCAAAGTTCTCAGAACGCAATTATTTTGAGTATCAGTTCTGGAATCAAAGTATGGAGAAAAGAGCCATTAAGTAGTCAATACATTAGATTCGGTCGTATTTTTTGTTACATTCAACAACACATGTTACTAAAAACACCTACAACCTTGTTTGTATATAAAAGGAAAATCGGGCGTTATTATAAAAACAACAACACCAAATTGGTATACGCGATCATAGACATTACCGTAAAAGGTCTTCTGGCTTTGTAGGTTAAGTGTTTTGCACACAATAGACAATTTTGTTAGCAATCCCCGTCTACTTAGGGAAACCGTTTTCACGAAAGGGTAATGTAGTAAGGTAATGTAGTAAGGTAATATAGGCAGTTTTATAAGTGAAAAGACTGAAAAGCTATATTATTCAACGTGATTTTGATGAGCAAGTAACTTCTTAATCTATACTAATATTATAAAGCAGTAGAGTTTGGTTAAACGCGCTAATCTCAGGAACTACTGGTTGAAATTGAGAAATTATTTTTGTGTTAATTAGTAAATTTATACTGGAAACCTTTAGACTATATAACATCATGCTACGTTTATATATTTTAATAGATTGTTCTCTAATAAACACGGGTGAAACCGCGTGGCACAGCTAGTCCATTATACTGTATTACAACAATTGAAAATCACACCTTTAAAATAAAAAACAAAGTATAAAAAACAACTCAAAAACTGTTTTAGAATATAAGTGGAGTATAATAATTTCTTCTCAGCTTAAACAACTGTAATACATTCATTAGAAATAACTATAATATAAAAAGAACTATAGATATATAATGACTAGCTATAGATTTATCCTAACAATGGTACACCAACGAAGCTACTTGAACAATGAAATTTAATAACTTATCATTTATCTTTCAAGTGCCGATCATTTGCTGCACATCACAGCAATCTGATACGTCTGCTCGCAAGTGTTCGGTGTTCACGTCAAAATTCTTTTATTAACATCAATGTAAACCAGTTTCGTTAAAGCTATAACAACGAGCGAACTTCGCGCAATGTTCAATGTAAAAACACGCCGAAAACTTGTTCCGTGACTTTCTTCGTTATGCAAGCGTATTACCATAAAATTAATATGTGTATTATGTATTATATTTGATAATTTAAAACCTATAAAGACGATAAGCATTTTGGTAATATTAATTTGATATTTGTCTTTGACTCGCTGTTATTATGAAAGAATCAGATTTGCGAATCTACTGATAGGCACTGTCTAAAATGTGTCATGATATATTGAAATTTAATGTATTTTACTTAGAAAAATGTTTTAATGTTTAAGCACACTTAAGCACTTCAGACAAAAACTACTCGGCCTTTTTCAGTTTTAATCATTTTATTGATACCTATACGAGGTATTCCCCGCGGCTCCGCCCGATTAAGACACGTAACACGGTAAAAAGTACTATATTTGTAAATCCAGGCCATAAACGATCTGTGTGCAAAATTAGACCGAAATCCAATCAGTACTTTTTACGTGAAAGAGTGACAAAAATATACACAAACACACATACACGCACAAACTTTCGCATTTGTAATATTAAGAAGTCGGTTAATAAGATTAACTAAAGTTATACAATAATTGTTATAAGATGTTACTTACATTACATCAAAACGAAAGAAAATATTAGGTACTCATAAAATCTGAAACATGTTTTCAGAGTTCTATTCTCGTAAACCTTGAACTTTGGAGCCAAATGCCAACTTATGGTAAGAAAAAATACAGAATCTTCTACGCGACCATATGGCGAGTGTGACGCAACACACTAACGACACCACCAGACCTCATGTTATTGAGATTATTTTGTCATGACCTGTTTTATGTCAGGGGATAACTACTCTATTGTTTAGCAAAACACCTACACGTGATCGTTATATTGACTGCATTTATTTTGTCTTTGTTACTTTCATCGCAAAATTTTGGCCGCATCTGTCACACTATCATCATCATTATTATCAATTATTGGATTTATTGGTTACCTATAATTAAGTTGGAATACAGAACTGAAATCTATCATAGTCAATTTAATAAAAAAAAAAAAACAAATTTAATAATGCATTTTTTTTTATCAAACAACACCTGGAATACTGCCTCTATTCAACATGTGATACGTAGATGGCAGCTAAATATTAAAATTTTAAAATTGATTTTTGTAGAACCTCATGTATTTTTGGATTTTTTTACCTCTCCCACATCGATCTAAACGACCATCATCAACTTCACGACCATCATCGACTTGTATCAAGTCCCCATGGACTTGATACAAGAAACGCTTTTAGACAAATCACAACGACTTTCTCAGAACGAATTAAGAAGGTCATTATAATTTATCATAATGCCCACAATCAATTAGCTATCAATAAGTAGCAATTTATTTATCAAGCGTTGCTTTACAAATCGGTCGTCTATCAACGCCCACTGGAAGCTTCATATATAATTGTATGAGTTTTTATTGAACATGTTGGCCTTGCATATACAATACTTATAAGACGATGTCATTTTACTATCTAGGGACAACTCAAAGATTTAAATAAATCTAATAAATTATTATCATTTAATACAAAAGCATGGTAATTATGAATCAAAACGTAAATATCAGCGATACCGTACTCGTCCTCGCAATCAAACATAATTACTATAAGCAGATTGAAAGATAGACTGGTTACGTTGTACGTGAAACCTTTCATAAAATGATAGCCAGGTAACTTATTCGCAGTAATGTACAAAATACATAGTATAACACTAATTCTGACAAGCCACGCAAGCCTATTTCCCAACCAGGTCATGTCAATTGCAAAGAAGCTGATCCTTCTAGACATGCTAACGCTTACATCAAATACAAAGTGTCATGTATAGAGGAGGTATGTACAATTATGTTTTCTTTTTCACTTTTTTTCCCACTGAACCTCTAATGAGCTGACACGTTTATCAAGTGGACCGTAATTTGTGAGCCTGTATCAGATCCTCCCTTGTCTATTCTTTCTTATTTTGTACTCTTTCACTAAACTTGTTCATTGCCAGCAATTTAATAATTAGTATTATAATTAGCTAACTACTAACTGACTGAAAAATGCTGTTAGAGCTGATGTATGTAGACGCAAAATTATCCTCAGGTCTAGGACGTATATTTTTTATCCTTTTTTTTTCAATTCCACAAAGTTATTTATCACAAATATTCCGTAAGTTTTCAATAACTCGCAAACTAGCGATGCTACAAAATTCTTAATAACGAGTTGATAATTTTCAATCATTCTCAATAGCCGTAATAATTACAACTATTATAATACCACAATCATAATTGCAATGAAAGGGAAAATGTAATTCAGCACAATTAACTCAAATCCCACATATTTTTCGTTGACTTTAACGACATTGGAAAGCTTATTTACATTTACGGTACAAACCAACTTAAAGGTCAAGAAAAATCTTAGCGATCCTAGCAATACTAGTAGGTACTAAATGCTCTAGTGTGTATAGCAATTACTCCATTGCCAGACGTTGTGATCTCAAGCTTCTCTCAAATTACTGCGTAGTCGAGTTTTTCTCTGGTGAAATGCATTTTAACATTTCATACTGCAAAAACCAACTCGTAGGTAATAAGAAAAATCTCAGCGAATATCGCAATATCAGTACTAAATGCTTTTGTGTGTAAAATAATTACTGTATCGCCAGACACTGTGATCTCAAGCTTCTCCCAAATTACTGTGTAGTCGAGTTCTTCCTAACAGAATCCCATAAAAACTCCCTTCTAATCAGACTGCACGGGCATCTACTCGCGGTAATGTGAAGTGACACATTCCTCAATTGAGCCGTGACGCGCCGCGGTCTCAAATTGGCGCCAATTTGTGTCTCCGGCTGACTCACGGGCATTCGCTTCGCTTGCATATGCGCGGTGTGTGGAGAATGAACTGTTTATTTACGAATTTTTCTCATGATCTGTAATAGTACTCAATTTCAACTCTACTCTGGAGCTCTATTGCGAATCCAAGAGATATATCGTTAATTCAATAATTCCAGTTATCATTATCATAAAACATAAAATTGTACCAGTTTCGTATACGGATATGTAATTATTTCGGATTATCCGTTCGTTTCGGATAGATATTATGTTTTTAGGAATTTGAAACATAAAATACAAATCGGTAATAATTTGGTTTAACGTTATCGTTTGCTATTACAATCAATCATATCAGTCTGTTATTATATTTACTATTGAATAAAAAAAACATTTTCGAAACATATCTGAAACGAACTGAAACTTTTATATCCGAACGGTTACTGGTACGGATATTTTTTTATTCCGAGTATCCAATAGTTTCGGTTACGGTTATGGAACTCCATAAAATACCTGTTTGTTTATCACTTACATAATTACATTTTATGGGAAGGAGAAATTATTTACATTTCTGGACTCCTCTAAGTCTAGTATTTCTAAACTTGTATGGTTCTATAGGTTGCAACATAGTCTATAAACAATCAAATTAAGAGGTTAGTAAAGGCAATAAAAAGGACATGAATATTTAGTAGCAATAAATTCAACTTAACACATACGATAGTAATTAACATTGATAACTCGTGTTTTTGTTTCAAGGAGTTATCTTAAGATAGTCATCAATTGAGATGAGTTTGTTTAAACCTTCAAGAAATATTATGAACAACTAGCTGTGCCCTGTGTTTTCAACCGCTATTACATAAAAAACAAACATAGCATGATGTTATAAATAGCCTATAACCTTCCTATAAATGGACTATTCAACACAAAAAGCATTTTCAATCCCAACCACTAGTTTTTGAGATAAGCGCGTTCAATCAAACCAACTCTTTAGCTTTATAATGTTAATATAGATAATAAAAATATGTAAGTACAATCCTACTAATAATTCTTATTTCAAGATTGGCAAAGGAAATGTAAAGCAAGGCGTAGCTCCGTAGAAATAGCAGGCACTACACCCATCAACGTATATATCGAGAAAAACATATAAGTACAATCAAACACGTGAGATGAAGATGAACAAAAAGCAGTGCTACATTCCATCGACCTTGCGTGCAAATTGATTGACGCAACGAGCTCTTCCCAACGCAGGAAGTATACGTGGTAGAAATGAAACTTACGAGTATTGTGATCACAGGCGTCACTTCAATTTACAAGGGCAGACAAGGCCAGGAATTCATGAACCTTCATTATGTAATTGTAATGGAATCGTAGATGCCACTGTATAGTAGTTTTGAAAATAACACTTTCTTAAACGTCAAAAGACTAATCTTAAGGACGCATTTTGTTTTTGCACAAGCCCTTTTTCCAGGGAAAAATGTATTCAATGTTACGGTCAGAAAACACCTTGAATTTCAGTCAAAATTATGTTCAAAGTATCTATTTCCAAAAATATATTTTTAAAATCATGATAATATATATTATTATCGTTATTACTTATATATCGTTATATATAGTTTGAATCGTTGAATC
>DWNE01002555.1:0-18538 GCA_018249875.1 Cecropterus toxeus | reverse complement strand
ATATTGATATGCATTTGGTAAAAAAATGTTATTTTGATATTACAAACAGACACTTCAATTTTATTTATATGTATAGAATAGATTATGTTTTAGAACTGTTAAACCTTGTTTTTTATCTGTTGTCATTTTTAACATAATTATATTTACGATCATTTATAAATTATAAATCAATGAATGAGTTTCAGAACTGTTTTACGATAACCTTTTTCAGTGGTCACTTTTATAATATTATTTTTTCAAAATCATGTTCAAAGTGCACTAGAGAACTTAACTTATGGCTTTCCAAATCAAATTCCCAGAAATCTCTATCCACTCCCACTTACAAACGACGACAGCGCGCTTTTAACAAATTGCTTCAAGCTTAGAAGTTACAGAACCAGTTGTTTGGATTACACTGTGAAAATATTTTATTTTTCAAAAATAGACGGGAGACTATACTAATATTATAAAATTAAAGAGTTTATTTGTTTGGTTGAAAGTGCTAATCTCAGGAATTACTGGTTCGAATTGAAAAAATATTTTTGTGTTATGCAACACAAAAATGTCCATTTATTGAGGAAGGCTATATATAGGCTATATAACATTACGCTATGTTTGTTTGTTTTTTCTTTTTTAGTAGCGCGTAAAACCGCGAGGTAGAGGTAGAACTTTATATTGTACCAGCTTATTTTTGCGTCTGCACCCGCTTTTGTCACATACACACGATAATGAATAAAGTATGCTTAAATGCAGGACCGTCTTAGACTATGTTGGGGCCCTTGGGCACACAAGAATTTGGGGCCATTTTAGAATGAAAAGAAATCAAAAACTTTAGTTGGCAAAAAAAAAACGATTATATCTAACCAAAACACAACCGACAATATCTAACTTGACGACCAAAAAAAAACGACAATATCTAATATGACGACCAAAACGACGATAATCTCACTTAACGTCCAAAAATAACACAATATCTAACTTGGTTGCCAAATCTTGTTTTGGCGCCCCCCAAATCTTTGTGAGAGAAATAGTCGGTCCTTCGGGGCCCTCTGAGGATGTGGGCCCAGGGCACTGGCCCTGTGTGCCTTTATGGCAAAGACAGTATTGTTTATATGTAGGCCATAAACTGCCAAATTTCAGGGACATCTGACCTGATCTTGCGTGAAAGAGTAACAAACATATATACATCTTCACAAACGTTCGCATTTATAATATTAGGAAACAAGTAAGATGCTGTTTAATATTGTTGTTAAGGAAGTCTGAGACTTTTATGGAGGCCACCTAGAACTTAAGTCATGGTCCTCAGCACTGGAAGCCCGATTAAAGAGAAAGAGAGATTGCAGTAAAAAAATACCTTGTTTGACACATTTTATTGTACCAACCGACCATCGATATATTTTTAACGTTGTACTTTCATTCTATATAGTATAAAAAAATAAATACGCGTGATATGACCTAGCCTTTATATTCACGTTAAAGAGTGTTTTAAACTCTAAAAGGAGCTGCATTTCATTTGATTGTAAGTACACTAGCGACCGTCCAGAGGAATTAAGTAACGAAATACAAGAAAACTTCTCGAATGAACGCAGGCAAAGTGAAAGAGCTATGAATAGGCACTACTGAGTTAGACGACAGGCTTTTTTGTAGGAATTGTAAATGTTTGGCTTTTAAATGTTCATTTTTTTACAGCGGACTTTGTTGGTACGAAAATGTTATTTTGATTAAGCGAGTGAGTAAAGTTTTAATGAGTTAAAATGAAACTTTTGCTCTCCTGCAGTATTTGTGTATAGGAAACATTAAATATTAATTTGATTGGTAGACCTCTTTGTGGATAGACTCCGGAAGCACCACCGCCACACCCTTTTCTGTTTAATAATAGCGTAAAGAGCTGCTGCTTTTGGTCTGAAGGAGCAACGTATTTGTGGTCAACGTTAGGCAAGACTCCGATCTTATCTTATCTTATCTTCAAACGTCTATGGGCGGCAATAAAAAGGAAGGGGAAGCAAGAAATCGCCAAAATCACCTTACGTGTTTTTTATTTATATCAAAGTTGCAAGCGAGTATACATTTCCGACCAAAGCGTTTAATCCATTTACGGTTTGCAAGATAATTACGTTATTTGCTCACAGTCGATGGGTGGCAGACCACTCACAATTAAACGTAAAAACGCTTCCTACACTCATAGCCCCACAGTAGGATTTTCTCCTGTGTCGTGGGTCCCATGGACACACAGAGATGAAAACGCAAACACCCATACCCAGAACAGAAATCTAAACGCATCATTCACATTTCTGTCCGGCCAGGAATCGAACCCGGGACCCACTGTGTGTCAGACCGGTAAGGTGACGGCCCCGCCACGCAGGTCGTCATTAGATGGATTACATACTCGCTACTTCGGTACTATTAAAAAATTAAAAATACAATATAAAAGCGCTTAACACTGCTAACCTGCCGGATTTCGCCTCCATACTGTTTCTACCGAACGAGGGATTCTTTCAATTTTGAACTATACCCGTACTATTTTATATTTGTGAAGAAAACCCGAATCTATGGGCGAAGAGATAAGCCGCGTTACTATTATCATGAGACCCTCGTCAAACGCACTTGATTGTGCGTTACTTGACATATATCATATATGGCGGCGGCTTTCTACTGTCGACCATATCGTGATATATGTGTAATTACATGTATCTACTGTGAACACGGTTTTTGTGATGTTCAGCTTTATTGTGAGTGTGAAAACTAGATAGTATGGACTACAGGATTGTGTTTATTTTTAACCGACTTCCAAAGAGGTAGCGGTTCTCAAGTCGTCTGTATTTTTTAAAAATTTTTTAGAAGAAAAGAGAAAAACGTATAAGTCTTAAATTTGCCTAAAGGATTTGCTCGACAAATGGAGAAATAACTCAGCTTCTACTAATTAGATTCCCATGAAACAATAAATGAATATTATGTATCTACGATACATAATTTAATGAAAAATTTGACCTACTCCTCGGCTTTGATGATGTAGGGGTATTGCTAGCCGAAACCATAGAAGTAGGCCATTTAAAAGGAACTTTCTTTAGAATCGATGTGATTTGAAACTTGATGTAACGAAAATGCGGTCGTGTTGTTGTCAAAAAATGTTGTCGGGGCTATTACTAGAGGGCGCTGTACACTCTCCTGAATCACGTTAATGATTTTACTTCGTAGCTTGTATAAGGGCTCAAGTTTGGTGAATGATGTTCGAAAAAGGGCTGGAGCGATTACTTAATCGATTAAAAAAATACAAGTCTTAATAGCTTCTTCGGAACATACAAGCTCACAGTATTATAAGGCAAAAGAAATAGGCAATATTGCTAGAAAAAAATAATACATTCAAGAAAAATTGAGTTGTAGTAATAATTTACATATGTATAAACCATAAATTCTATGTATAAACCGTATAAAATTGCGACTCTATGATGCAACGTCAACCCCGTGAATAACTAACCCCGCAGAAAAATAAAAACGAAAGTGCAAATAAAATAACTTGTAATACAATTCATTAAAAAAAATCTTACACCGCGTTTCGCGACCTAAACATGGATTCTCTTTTGCTTAAATTTTCCACGATTAATTTAACTTTTTCGGCGTCAAATTTCTCGTTCCTTAAGCAACGACTTAACGCGAGATGCGATCAGCGAATACCTTTATATCTCCAGTATATAGCTACAGAGTTATATTTTTACAATATTCATAGTGGTATTATAGATACAAAAGTCCGAAACCATCTGAATAATTAATAGCAGGTTCATATCAAAATATTTAATAACTGTTAATATTATAAAAAAGCTGCCAAGTGCGTGTCGGACTCGCAGGCGAAGGGTTCCGTAGCATTGTCGTTCACAAATCTTGAACAGAAAATATAGCTCTGTTGTAAAAGTAATAATTTAAGTTGAACAGTTTCGAACTTCCAAGTTTAGATTTTCATTTGTTTAATTGTGTGGAAAAGCTTAGAATAGCTTGAGCTTGTAAAATAGACATTCTATAATACATTCCAGCTTATAAATAAATGATTTATTAGTTTATTTATTATTAGTGAAAATAAAGAACATATAAGGTTATTTATTTTCACTATCATTTGCTTTACCGATCCTGTATCAAAAATGACGGTAGTGCGCTAACACTTTCGTATTGTCTCCTGTCGTTAATCGACAGTAGTGAGACAAGTGTTAACCATTGTCCGGGCAGTTTGCGCGATTGTGTCGCGGAAGTAATAAGAAAAACGGAAATACAGACGACGAGCTCTTTCCAAAGGCTTGTCTTGTAAAGAGCCTTGTTTTGAAGGTTTTTTTTGGTACAAATCTCAAGCATCTTAAATTTGTAGATATAATGTGTTGTTTTGTTTATTTTTATTTAAACACGACACAAATATCCTGAAGTGCTAAAATAATGATAATGGAAATGTAAAACTTAGCACCACCTCGGATCGATTGACTGTTGAACTTATTGATGGATTGATTGATTCTCCTTCCGATTTAGTAGGGTAGAAAAAGATCTGTATATATATCTTTTTGGTGGAATATCCCCCAAGCCTCTAATTAAATAGAACTCCAGCTGGTGAGCATACAAAACTGCAGCTATCTGTATTTATTATAACGTAGGTCAATTTATTATACTGCAGAATTATGAAAGTGTCATATAATACGGTTGGCTTGCTAATCCCGCCTCGCAAAAAGGTTAATCAATATTAATAAATCTGGCATAATCTCAGTTTAATTAGGGCGACCACACGCGGGCCGCTACACGACATATCAATTTAATGCCCACCACGCATTTGTTAACTGTATTTAATAATGCCTTTGTTGTGAACGCTCGCGACACGATTAATGTGTAGTCGCAGTGCCGGGCCCTAAGCGTTTTGGGAGTTTGTTTAATGGTGTTAGGTTTTCTTATGAAATTGTAGTAGTAAATAAGCTATAGTTTGGTTAAATTAACACTGCCCTTAATACGAGTTTATTATTTTCCCATAAAACATTCGTTGTTTATGTATTCGCTTATAATTTCAAAGTGCACTGCAAGGTGTGACTGGAAAGAAAATGCAAAGCGTGAAGTGTACATTACAATGTACACTCACGACGACCCGCGTGGCCGTGCGGTTACCATACCGATCTAACGCGCAGTGGGTCCCGGGTTCGATTGCCGGACAGACAGGCATCTGAATGGTGAGTTTAGATTTCTGTTCTGGGTCTAGGTGTTTGTGTATTCGTGTTTGTGTGTCCGTGGCACCCACGACACAGGAGAAAATCCTAGTGTGGGGCTATAAGTTTAGAAAGCGTCTCTTTATATTACCCGACTGCGTCACAAGTAAGGTAATATTAAAAAAAAATGTGTGGGTTAAAATAATGTTTGTTTTGAGGAAACAATATAAACTCGTCTTAAGGAAACAGATTGTTTTCATGATCGAAGAAGCAATGGGAGAGAGAAAGAATTGAGCATGCGTTGCCACATACGTTTCTGACACTCAAAACTCAAAATATTTTTCTACCCATGCGGGTAATGCTTGTGTGTGGTTCTGTTCTGCGTGCCTGTATGCATTGAATCAGTTTATAGATGCTCTTCTATCAAGTAAGTACACGCCTATATGCAGAGAGACTGAAGCGAGTTAATTCACACACGCGGACATAAAGTTGTGTGACAAGAAAAACGCCCTAATGTTGAAGGAGCTAAGACTACTACATCTTTCAAATCAAATACAGTGTATCTGAACAAAAATAATGAAGGTAATATTAAAAGAAAATATGTGTGGCAGTATTGTCGTCAACTTTAAACTATTAACTTATTTATTCTTAAGTTTTGCCTAGCTGAGGGTTACACTAGGTTAAGTGATCATCGCATGTAAATGCAAATGAGTTTAAGAGGATTATACCATCAACCTTTGGTTAACCCGCATGTATACAAGAAAAATCCATCAATTCTCATATTATAGTAAACCGTACGAAACCGCTTAATACCGGTTCAATCCCGTTTATACTAGTAACAACAGGGACGGCCCGCGGCCCGATTATAAGCAGTTGGTCGACACTAACACGATTTAAGGCGACATGACGTCGACTTGCCTAATACTTTAAGTTGCAGACGTCAGCGAGAATAAGGTCCAATCAGTCAGACCTTATGTATAAATACTATTTGTCCGCTACGTGCCTTAGGTACTTGAAATCCCGTGAAAGATTTGCGACTTTAACTAAAGGATTTTTATGTAAATCTAATTAAGTAGATAAAAATTACAATTATGTACTTAATTGGTTACTTAATTGAATGACTTAATACTTAATTTGAAGTTGACGATAATTATAAAAAAAAAAAAAACATTTTTTATATTAGACTGAAACAGCAAAGGAGCATGCGGTCCACCTGATGGTATGTGGTTATTGCCGCCCATGGACATCAGTAAGCAACATCATTTAGTACAGGGGTTCTATCTGTCTATCGGTTCTACCACTTGGTAAAAATCTTGACAAAAAGTACAATGATAAAAGGTACAATAAAGATTTTACTTAAATTTTACCTAAAACTTCATATTACTATAACTACTCGTTAAAATTAATTGAGTTTCTTATTCAAGCTTATATGAAGGCAGTAAATAATTAATGTAAGCGTAAAGCACACTTATGACTTACACCCATCGTGTCAAAATTAAAACCCTGCGACTTAGACTCGCTCCCTTACGCAATTTCACCGAATGAGCTTTTAAGCGGGGCCTTTAGTTGTCTCACTCGAGGGTCTTTAGTTGTCTTAATTAGTGCTCACCTGAACTTCCCTTTCGCATGGCTTTGTGTCTTGCTTACGAGAAATTTTATGTTTGTTCTATGGGATCCATTTTACTGCCGGGTCAAAGCGCTTAATGTTACATTCATGATATAACTCGTTGGATTTGGAGACAGTTTGGTGGAGTCGTTTCCTTAATTAAAAGTGCTGCTACTTTTTCTGCCAGTTGTTTAAATATTACATTTATACTCAATTGTGAATTTTGGTTAAATAAATAAACTTAAAAAAAGTCTATTTTGTAATTTATATTTTATTAATTTTCTTAAAATAAAGTAAGAACTAGCTATTTTTTTCATTTATCTTTTATTAGGAAGAAAGCAAATGATAGTTTAACTGCTTACAAATATGTGACAATTCCAAACAAAATATTAGTAGAACTGAAATTATTTAAGCATAAGATGAAGTCAATTAAAATAAACAAGAATAAAATTACTAATCAGAAGAAACACACTTTTAAGAAACCGTTTCGAAATAACAATGAAGGCAAGGAAAACATCTAAAGAAATCACAACAGCGATTGATAGAATGAAATGAATAATAAATTTTTATTTGCCAGGGATTCAGTCGATACACGTTCGGAATGGAAAGGAGGCTAATGGATTCGAAAAAATCATCGATTGAAGAAGTAGAAATTAAGTTGTTCGCTTGTAAAGTTGTCACGTACCGCCTTCAGTAGGGAAATATATTAGGAGCTCCTTTTATCCACTGCTTAATTCGCTCGAAACCTGAGAAAGCTTCGGAAATTATATTGTTTTGGGCCGTCTGAAAGTTAGGGAAAGGTTATTATTTGAGGTTAATAGAGTTATTGTTTTTCATTTGTTTAATAAGACGTTGCCTTTGACAAATTACGTTTTGGAATCGTCTATCTATCATGTAACTTTGAAGAAAATTGTTTCTTTGTTACGAAATCTGATTACATAGTACTGCCTTAAATAAATTATTTTACTCGGTCGTGTTGTGGTTTCCTTGTAAGAAATTCCTTCCGTCTTCCATTTATCAAATGAAAAATAAGGCGTTGAGGTTTCGGTACAATCCAACAATCACAGAGCGGAAGCGAAGCACTTCGTCAAACAGCGATTGTTGACATTGTAACAACTTTTTATCCAAAATCAAATTCGGAACTTTCCTGGCAAACAACAAAACGGTCAAGTTTGGAATTCCCGAGAAATTTATATCTAAGATAATTCAATTTGCTAATTGTTTGATCTCACAGGACGCGGTATTAATCAATTCTCGAACAATTCGACCGATAACTTTGGATCCATTTGTAAATTTAATTTTCGGCCACGCGACAGCTCCACGATCGGACGCTACCTTTGCATAATCTGATTCTTCTTAAATTATGACTTTGAATGATTTATTCCTGAAACTTGGCGGTGAAAATACGTTTTTTGCGATCCTAATTCCAATTGACGATATTATTTTTATAAGTCAATTATAAATTTTCCCTGTGCCTTTTCTTTTTAGACGAGTGTTCTATAAAATATTATTGGGAAAGTTTGATACAAATTTAGTGTTTATTAAACATTATATGTTGTTCCACCATATTTCAGTCTCTCATAATTTTCAAGAAAACAATATATTCGGGAGAAAATTACTTACCATTATTAACCTTTTTCTTAGAAAACAGTCTTTTATAGTCGAAGTTTTATTTATGTGCTAATTCATGTGTCTTTTATAACGAACCTTTGAGGGATTACTTCAAGAGGATTTCAACGTAAAGATTGTGAAGAGTGTTAATAAAATGAACGATGAAATAGAATATTATGAGGTAAAAAGTCGGACTAATTGACTAGTATGTACAAATTAACAGGGAGGAGGTACGTAAATATAATTAAGTTATCAGTAATCATAAATGAAATTTAAATAGTTTTATATGATTTTTATGTGTTAGAAATGGTTGAATCAGGTACGATATCACTTTTACGTAACTATAAAATGATGTACTTAATTAAGAATACATCCATAGTTTATGTGAAAACTAAAAATAATACATTCGTAATATTTTCAAAATAAACTACGTTTTGCTGTTCGATGCAATGTAACACAACATAGTTTCCGCACAATTGACGATGAACGGTGTAAAGAAACCACTAGTTTCAGTTACGCAAAATTAAAAACGAAATCCGCCTGTCTCAATATATTACACTACGTAATAACAGCTCTAAGCTCCCACATGGCATGGGACGATAATATACCCGGGGAAGGAATAGAATTTTAACAAGGGTCTTTGATGTGGCAATGAATAAACGATTTTGGACATTTTACGAGCTACGGACGGATTACGGGCGCGGAACAAGTGCGCAGCGTCGATGTATGGAGATTTTTCTAATTTTCTTTTCGGAGATCAACGAATGCCTGAATGAGAACACTAATGACGATTTTTTATATATAATAAAGATTATAAAGATTTTTTTATTATTAGATATTTTCTTATTTGCTTATGATAAAACTTTTATATTGGTCTGATATGTAAAATGTTCCATCTTGGCTCTCGTACCTGAGCAAGCAAGTGTTAGTAATCCGGTTCGTTGTGTCGGTATTAAAACTTACATATATAAGGCGATCATCTTAGTCTTCGGGAGTAGCAACGCATCGGTGATCGACTTCAGCGAGAACTCCTGTTTGCTGGCAGCAGTCACCTCTTACCATCAGATAGCCTAACTAGACTGCTCGTTCGCTACTTCAATCTGATAAAAAAAATGAAGACGACAGCAGTTAAAGGATGGATGAAGCATAGGGTCTCAGTGATGCCAATAGGTTAGGTCTACGTCTAGATGTCCTAACTCTCTACAAAATATTCGAAAATAAACAAAACGGAATTAAGGAAACTTGATTCTGTTTCATTTCTAACTTCGCCGGCATTTTTCAATCACGTTTTTAACGCGATGCCTGAATGGACTCGTTAATGAAGAGATTTTGTATAGGACAATGTCGTTTGTTTTCATGTGTTTATCCCAAGCGCGCTTATGGGAAAAATTTGCATTTATTTCTATGACAGCTATTACCATTTTTACGGTTTAAATTGTTCAAAACGTCCGCTGTAATGGACAAATGTTTATTTGATATTGATTTATTATTATTATAAAGCAATATTGTAATCCTACATACTGCAACACATATTTGCTTGCAATACTTTGATCCATTTCTTTTTGTTGAGTCTCTCTTTACAGATGAGGATAGCTAGGAATATACCCATCATCCTCTTGTAATGCGTATCAAGGTGTAGGATAGTGATCAACTTATAGTAGATTTTCATTCAGAAATCTAATAAAAAAAAGAAAAACAAGTTTCTGTAGACATTTTTATTTTTAATTTTCTATCACATTGAAGTAGTAAACAAGCATGCACTCTACTTGGTGTTATGTGGTTACTGCCAGTGGCGTAGCCAGGGGGGGGGGGGCAAAAACACACACAAAGATTTGGCCCTTGTTTTGTCATCAAGATATTGTAGTTTTTTTGGTCGTCAAATTCAATATTGTCGTTTTCTTTTGGTGGTCAAGTTAGATATTGTCTTTTTTTTCTTCGTCAAAATTTGTATAATGTGTGGCGAATTCAACTTGTGCCCCGGGCGGCATAAGCCCACGCTACGCCACTGGTTACCCATATATAACAACTTCATATGTAACAGAGGTCCTATTTCAAGTCAAACACAGATGCGTTGCTACTCCCGAGGACTTAAATGATCCTATCATACATATATGTGAGCAAGTAAACCTTTCACCGTAACGCAAGAACTGCTTAAGGCCAGAAATAGGTGTGGCGATGGTACCTCTCCAGACACAATACACCGGTTCTACCAACTGGGTCACCAGCAGGGTAAGCTCGGTTTACACAGGTACCACTAACCAATAGGAAATATAAATAAGAGTTGCCTACTACTTGGAACGAGATTTTCTTTACGAAAGCAAACAACTAAAAAATCCCACTAAACTTTCTATGAAATCATCATAAGTTAACTTACATCCTGGTTAAGTGTAGTATAATAAATTTGTTTTATATTCTTACCTTACAATATTTATATAGTATGTCTATTAACAAAAGTAACCAATACAAATAAATCGCTAAGAATCGTTAAAGTCGACAACAGATATGACATCTAGATGCCACTTAAGCCTGCTAATCCTTTCTATTATAAATCTCGAGGAGAAAAGCAAAGTTGGTTTTCTTGGAAGAATATTTCTGCTAAACTCCTTGTCACCGTGGAACTTTCGGCTTATAGAGTTTATAAACACAAAGATAAGAATGTTATAGTTGGGAATATGCAAGTATTAGACTAAAAGATATAACATCTTACGGAAACGGATTATGGCTCGTGTGTACTTAACAGTACAGACCGTTTTAATTTCTACCTATCTTTATTTTAATTTTATCTATATTTCCTTGGACGGCATTTTGTAGCAGGCCAGATAGTATTTATTATAATATGAAAGACACACATGTGCAATGTGCATGCAGTACTCCTGATTCCAAGTGGCCACCGTTATTCGCGGATAAAATAAGAGTCTTACTTGAGGTTGTTGCCCTTGAGAACTAAGTTGGACTCTTATACGTATCTCCCTTCTTTAAATGTACAGCGCCCGATACTGCGTTATTAAGCGGAAGTATATATGGCGCTGGTTCCGCCTCCTATATGTTCTGTATATTTACACGTCTTTACACCGTTTGGGTGTGACACACACATGGATGCACACATGAATGCATCATTTAAATCTATGGCAAATCGAAGCTTGAACTCGTATTTATTATAATAGTAGCTTCAGTCATTTACCATCATCAGTAAGCCAAATTTTATTCAAATGAAATTTTTAGTTCTTGCGTGAAAAAGTAATAAACACAAATACATCATAAAATTGCGCAATTATATATTAGTAAGATATAGAAATTGTTTCGTAAACAAACATGATCTTTAAAAGTCAATAAAGATAAAAACAATGCAATTGAACAGTAATTTCACTGAAGAATGAGCGCTTTGCATACAGTGCGACGGGACCTCGAGCGTGCGATGTCTTCCATAAAATAGGTTATGTAAATGCCAGAGTATACAGTTCATATCAACATTGGTACCAGGTTGAGTGGCGACACACGGACGGATATAATGGGCGGAAGAGAGTTGTTTGGTACGGTGTTTTTTTAACTCATTGTTCCATATACTGAAACTTTAAAATTAAAAGGTAAAAATAGATCACCATGCTCGCTACATAAGTGGTATAGACGATATATAGCTTTGAGAACCTAACGGTTCTAGAGACGAGCCAGAATGAATATAAAATTCGCCGCGCTGATATAGTGACTTAAAACTATTTTTTTTTATTCCGTGCCCAATTATGGTTCCGTGCCCATATAAAAGGTTTGTAGCTGAAATCATAGGCAATTTATAGTTTTGCTAAAGAGTTCAACAATGGCAGCCGACAAAAAATATACACGGTCATCTATTCCCCGATTTTTTATGTCTTGTAAACTGTAAATACCCCTGAAGAAATCTAAACAGAAAAACAGAATTATTTTAAATTTATAACAGATGTGTTATTGCCTCTGATCAGTGAGTTAGAAGCTTTATGAGCCTCACTTAAATATATGAATCTTATGACATATTTATTTCAAATCGGAACAGTTATATCAGTTTATGGGAAAGGTAAAAGACAAATAAAACGGTTGAAAGAAAAAAGATATGAATTGTTCTGTCGGTGCCATATTCCACAAAATTCAAGCATCTTATAAATAAGTTACATATTGTGTACTTTACAAAACATCTTTGAAATATGAGCTGTCACGCACACAACACAGTGGCGTACGTACCGCCTGATAGTGGAGCACTCAACTCCGTGTTCTTGGCAGAGCGCAGCCATAGTTCTTCTCAAATTGTGATTTATTTGCAACAAATGTCGAAATAAACGTCCCTCTCTGTTGTATTGCTACACTTAAAATTCGTACCCGATAGATGGCTCGGAGCTAAATTACTTTTACTGTTGTGGGGTTTGTATTTGATATGACTGACGTTGGACGTGCGTACCGCACCGTAGCGACAAGTGGTCACCTCATCGTAGTTATATATCTACTTATATAGTGGATCAGTTCCACATTTAATCTGGTTAGTCAATATTGTTAGTAAGTTTTGATACATGACGTGAAAATACGAAAATATAAAAAAGATATTTAAAAGTCTTCCATGTTGCTTTTATTGGATTAAATGATATTTTTAAAGTAATGAGTTACGACATAAATTTTTAGTACATGTCAGTTTCATGTCCGTCGCTCAGAGTAACTGCGCGCATTTCACGATTGATAGTATGCATCGACTTCACACAGTTGTAGCAGTCGGTTGCAACTGCGTGGCGTCTTCGTGCAGATTATGTTACAACTCCGTGCATTTTAAGTAGCGACTGTATGCAGTTTAAATCGCAATTATATTACGGTAATAGTATATATTATACTTTTAATGTGATCATATGCAGTTCATTCGCGTCTGCGGATAGTGCAAGACCGGCTGCACACAGTTGAGTATGTCAACTAAAAATTCGCTGCCTGGAGGGAGCCCTTAAAGTTACAAAAGTTGGGTTGTCTAATGGCTTATATCATTCTTCGTATAAAAATAATTCTTATGAAGGCCCCCGAATTAGACATAAGTACGAATAAATGGTCGAAATCTTGCAACTCTATGAGAATAAACACGATCTGTCTCTTGTGTGTCTTTCTGTTTATTACAATATAGATTGATAAGGTCGGAAATACCACGGAAAAAATATAAACTTTAGCAACTTTCATCTAGTCTTAGTGTTAGGCACTGATATTTTTCAGAATGGAAAATATTGGGTATAATCTACTTATCCAACAGTAAGAGCGGAGCGATAGACTTCATATACTATGAAAATAATGCAGCAAATAATATGGAAGAAATGTAACATGAACTCACTCCTGACATTTTAATTCTCTGTAAAAGTTACATAATAAGTTCTAATACTATTTTTCTATTTGAGCCATAGACTCTTAAACACTCAATAAAATACCTAGGCCTAATATCAATATCTAATATCTAGGATTCTATTCAATTTAACTCGAACTTCACACAAGGTTATCTGATTGTTCCAAAAGTACCAAAGGTCAAATACAATCAATATTGAGATAGTTTACTTATCCTCATAATATTTGCGATTCAGATATTGGTCGAAATAACTAGAATATTAATATGTAAACAATCGAAGCGTTATGACCCACCGACCGATGATTCCAAATCAAACTCATATATATTTCATTATTTATTTGCGGGAACAAAGCTGATTTTCCCTTAAATAAAGCCAATAATGCTGAAGTATTGGCCGGTGGTCCAAGGAAAGGGAACGAGCGATTCTCATGTAAGTTGTGCAGATTTTTATTTTTTACATGGAAGTAGGTCATATGCTCGTTTTACTTGTAATACACCTGATAATAAGTGGTTACTACCACCTATGAACATTTGTAATCAACCCCAAATAAGATCAGAATCTGAGATTAGCCAAATTTGCATTACCCTGAGGACTAAGTAGGAATACTTCGGATAAGTATATGTCCTTAACCCTGCAGAGACTAGAACACAACACATGTTTATCCTTAATACCATGCATATATACACGGTGTAACAATGGTGTATACATAGTATTAACGATACATACGGCAATGAACACATTAGAGGTATTATTTTTAATAAGTGAATGATGGCGTATGTGATTGTATTACGCGCTCGGGACCTCCGTTAGTGCAGTGACGCGGCTTCGAGGCCTAATTGCCATTTAATAGCATTCACTCACAAAACGTTTCATGTACATTCCCGGAAACTGTTACACGCTTGTTATTAAAACGCAATTTTATATTTATGAATCATAAATCAAATGTTAATTTTGAAAAAATAATTAATGTTTTGTGTTTTCTTTTTTATTAATAAATCATTTATCAATCACGATTTTCTTACATTGTGGATGAGTATTCTTCTTTATATTTTTTAATATTTTATAATTTACGTAGGTACATAAGGTACCAGACTAGTGATGAGTAATAATACTCTGTCTTTCTTCTGTGAAAATACCATGAAACCCACTTTAATGGGAAACATGGGTATTTGCGAAGAGAAATATAGGTCGCCCCCGATCAAGTAGACTCATGACCAGAAGAAAACATTGGATAATCGATGAATTCAGATGGCTCACAACTGATCGCAGTGGGTCAGATTAGAGAAGATCTATATCCAGCAGTGAACTATCAAAGGCTGATAGATATCTATCTGATAGACATATAATATCGTATCGTATTGAATCGTCTCAAGATTTGTCGTATCGTATCGTATCGTATCGTATCCCATCTATCATATCTAATCATATAACATATTTGTAATATAATTCTTTAACATCTAAATATTTTTACTGTAACGTAATGCTAACGTTACAAGTACAAGGTGCATTTAAAGCGTTCATGATTCAATGAATAATCGCATGTTATTGTAAATTTGATAGTATGACGCTTGCCTCTGCCAGTGCAGTGCCGGCTCTCGAGGCCTAATTGCCTTTTAACACCAATTCGCTTTCACAAATTGCTCTTTCATGTACGAAAATTCGGTAAACTATAAATGTAGTAGTCGTCTGTTTAGTTCGATTATAGTTTCGTTTAAATATTTTATTTGACAATTAAATTCACCTGCCTTTAGTCGTTTCATATTTTATCAGTGTCATTAAATACCCATATTATTTGTTAGGGCCATTTAAATGATTTTTTATTATAGTTAGTAGCTACAGAAAGCTAAGGACATGATTATTATGACCCATATTAAGTATATTAGTTTATAAAAAAATTGAACTGTAGAACTCTAAATCTATACTAATATTATAAAGCAGTAGAGTTTGGTTGAAGGCGCTAATCTCAGGAAATACTGGTTCGAATTTAATAATTATTTTTGTGTTGAATAGTAAATTTATCGTGGAAGGCTTTAGGCTATATAAAATCATGCTACGTTTGTTTTTCACAGATTGCTCTCTAATAAAAGCGGGTGAAACTGCGTGGCATAGCTAGTCTAGTATAATGTAGATAACGAATAGGATAACATAGTAAGTTGCCAGTTCTGTTTATTTTGCCATAGCTGTCATTTGTAAATAATCTATACACTAAATGATAATGTTTAACTCACATAGGTATAACGTCCTGGATTCCTCTACATCTCTCCTATCTAATGATAAGACATAATGCCCAAGATTAGGGGAATAAATCTTGCCGATGGTAAACATTTTTTCTTAAAAAAAACAATGTGAAAACAAAGAAAGAGCGTAGAATCTTCTTATTTCATATTCAATTTTAAATTTAAACCACAATTTATACTAACGAGCGGGTAAGAAATACTTCGACAGAAGTTGATGGCCACCTGCTCCTTGCGCCAATGTAGCGCGGAACGGCCGCGGGCACTCGTTGTTAACTACACAAACAAAATTACGGACCGCACACAGCCCGTGACTCGGCTTACTTTATTTGGCTAGCTTTTCTTACGGATATACTTCCCCAATAGTTAACTAGTAACATCGTTAAAAAAATTAAAACAAAAAAACCCGACTGTTTAAAACGAAATTTTTGTTAATAATGATAATTTTTTTTGTCAAAATAGTCAAGTAAAAGTATTACAATATATATTTGAATTGGTCTATTTACTAGCTTTAATTTGATACCCATATTGTCATAATAGTAAAGAATTTCGTCTCCCCCTTTTTCTTTATATTTCCAGGCGCCATTTTTAAAAATTATATAGCCCTTGGTCACTATGCAAACTGAGACGATTCTAATGATATGTCACACGTCACAATCCGTCAAGCCGTTTAGGCCGTAGCGCGTGCCAAAGAAATTGACATACATACAAACAGACATACTTACTTAGTTAGATTTCGAAAAAATATTAGAACTGATGAGTTGCATATGCTCATTAAATTAACATAACATAACAGTGAGCAGTGATAGCCGAATGGTATATGTATATGGAATAGCCGAAACTCGGCCACTCCATCGAGGGTACTACGATCGAATTCCCGGCACCAATGATTTTTTTTAAAACGTAATTTACGCTAATGGAAAACACCGTGAGATAACCTACATGCCAGAGAGTTCTTTAAAAAAAACCAGGTTTCTAAGGATTGTGTAGTCTACCAGTCTTGGGAAAACCCGTGCCCAGCAGTGGGACTTATTTGTTGACGACTAACATATCGATATTGGAAAGGCATACTGTGATTTTATTATGAATACACACTAAATAAATAATTAATGAACAAAGTGTTACATTGTTAGAAATAACCTAATTTTATTGTAAATATACACTTAATAATTCATGAATAAAGTGTCTGATACCTTGCTACATAATACATAAAAGTTCCCTCGTGCAGAGTATGAAAATCCGTGAATATACCCAAAACTTCATGTTACGCATACATTTTAAACACTTCTGTACACAGTGATTAATAAAGTTTTCAATAAGCTTCCCTGAAGTTTAAACACTACTTAAATATGTACTAGCATGTAGACAATAATGAAAACGCCGAATTAAAATTTGTACTGCCATTATATATGCAGCCAGTTATGTACTATACCAGCGATTCTCAAAATGTATGGCCCGGTCATTATTTAGTCTCCCCATTGTGAACCACGAAAACAGTCACATCACGTAAATCACATTTTTAGGAAGGTAGAAACAGATTTCAATACCCACAATATGCAACTATATAGAAAACTAGGCTTGTATAATAAAAAAATAATGCTAACTAGGGCTTTTTAAATCAATATTTCTTTAAACATCGATAAGTTTTTTATAGTAAAATGTACCCAAAAAACAATGTGCTGAGTCTCGATCCGCTGTTTGGAAAACGCTTTAGTAGAGTATAGAATAGAATGCAGAAATAGTTTTGTACAAGCTTAGCTTTATTGTTTTCGAAGGGGAAATCTTCAAAAGGTATCCGACGCTGTGAGAGCGATGCCAGGTTATGTGGGATTTTTGCCGCACTAAAACCTTCCTGGTGGCCGTTCTCGGCGCTATGAAGAGGACTCCATGATCTCTAAAGGTACATAATCCGAGTTCTCTGAGTGTGAGTTGAGCTGTTGGGCCCACCGCACCGACTGGTCTTTACGGCGGTATGCGACTACACATACCGCCGCCCTTCCTGGGGTCACCTGGCTGAACGGTTCGAGTTCTCACTCTTGCTACCCGCAACCCTAGAAGCCCCCTTTTAGTCGCCTCTTACGACAGGCAGAGGAAACCGGATTATTCTGATCCGGAAATAAAGGGACAAGCTTGGACACCTGTGCAACATAAAGTTAATAACTGACCTGTCGGGTTTGTGAGGTAACAGATTTTTAACCGACTTTCAAAAAGGAGGAGGTTCTCAATTCGTCTGTATTTTTTTTTTTACGTTTGATAAATCGAAATGGATCGTTAGAGTGGACCGATTTTGACATTTTTTTTTTATTTGAAAGGTGTTGCTTGTCGTAGGGTCTCATTTTAATTTGGTTTAGTTCTGACAAGGGCGTCCATGAGAAAAACGTATAAGTCTGAAATTTACATAAAGGATGTGCTCGACAAATGGACAAATAACTCAGCTTCTACTGATTCGATTCTCATGAAACTTGGAATCCACATTAGGTATGAAATACGAAATATTGTGATGGAAAATTTGAACTTCTACTCCTCAACCCTAATGATGCAGGGGTACTGCTAGCCTAAATCATAGAAGTTAGCCATTTGGTGCTTACGGATATGTAATAAGGTTACCAA
>DWNE01002554.1:0-18538 GCA_018249875.1 Cecropterus toxeus | reverse complement strand
ATATATATATATATATATATATATATCATTATGGACAAAAATTTGCTTCAAGCAGTCGCGTTTTTTGTTTTAATGTTTTTAACGATGTTACTAATTTTTATTTATTAATCGACTTCGAAAAGGAGGTGGTTCTATGTTCGACTGTATCTTTTTTATGTATGTTCACCGATATCTTTCTTTCTGAGTGAAAAGGTTTAGTTATATATGCCTTTATTTTCATTATATCGTATCATCTCATCTAATGTCGCAACGTTTTATGTCGTATGTGTTTCGCTGTACGTACAACATAGCCATCCCAACCCTACCTTGGAACTTGGGATAATGTTAATAATGAGGCAACAAGCACCCCTATAAGCGAATTACACATTGTAATATTCAAGCGGCAAGTTCATTATATGCGACCTCATTATCGCCTCAGTGAGCTCTGAATCTCGAGGGCCTCATGTGTGGTTCATGTGTGACCACACGTCGCATTGTATTGTACTGCGTTTACCATAAAGGCCTCATTATGGGCTTTCGTAATACGAGCATTTTTCCGGTTGTAAATACTAACGGCCTACTGGGAAATATTTATACAATATGACATTTAGGGTACATATTCGAATATTAACACATTAATGCGCAAAAGGCTATTTTTGTGAAAGCGCTTTCAAAGGCACCACAGCCTTGAAAAAAAACTTTCTCCAAAATACCATGTAAAAACCCTTGACAGGTTTGCTCATTTAGAACCCGGTGTTGTTTTGCAAAAAAACTGACAGAGCTTATTTTACAATTTAAGAAAAAGATGTAGTTTTTCGACTTATTTTTTTTTAAATAGGAATTCCCTATTTACATATATTTTTTTGTAAAGCTGATAAGGAATTCTATAAGAGCATTCCCAAAACCGTTTACATGATGTTTTTAGAAAAAAAATACTTAAACCTACTTCCCAAAGGAAAGAGGTTGTTTTTGCACGGTTTTGGTGCCTTTGACAGTGCTAGCACAAAAAAGGCCTTGTACGCATTAATGAGTTAATATGAAAATTTTCTTTGGAATTCTAATACGAGTATCTCACACGTTTATTTCTCGTTGAAGTAGGCAAATAGGTATTTATCTATCAATACTAATATATAAAACGAGAGTACCTGTGTGTTACTCAATCACGCAAGAACCATTGGTCCGATTTACATGAAATGTTGCATGTATGTAGCTTATTTAACTGGTCAGTCTAAAAGCTACTTTTGACTTCGATATTATTCGCTATTTAAAGATGGCGGCTAGTTTCGTGACGTCACTATACCTTTTGGTTTCTGACTTTCATATTTCCGTATGAAATAAAAACGAACGCTAAAAATAGCAAACTTTTGATAGCATATACTAGGTACGCAACATATAACTTTCTATCCGGAAGGTCCTTATCACTCTTCATGTACCTCCAACTTCGATCAAATATGTACTAGATTAAGGGTTACGGCACCAAAAACGGCAAGAGAAATAAGAGCACAATTGAAATTGTGCTCTTATTTCGATTTAGTATCGTCCCACTACAGTCAAGGAGCGAACGCGTTATAATGCCTCAGTGTGCTTTTAAAAAAAAAAAAATTATATACAACAATAACGTTGGCTTTCATTTAAATGCTTTTATGACATAAGCCACAATTTTTATTTCTGTATATATCGTCATATATTCCGTACTATAGCAAACTTCTGCCATTTTTTGGGCTGTATTTGTATGCAACGCTTAATCTAGTACATATTTGATCGAAGACCTCCAACGATAAACGAGTAAAACGTATTTTATTTTGGCACGTAGCAAAGCACGGGTACTTCAGCTAGTGAGTTATAACATAAATGACTTTCAGTCCTTGAACTTTAAGCATACTATAGAACTCGTCATCCATTAAACTCATAAAAAATGTATCCTTACCATTACCACCTCTTCAATATCGTTTAATTTTAGCTATATAGATTCAGGGTGGTTTTTATTACGATTAATATTAAACAATTTTTAATATCGATGGTCATTTTGATTTTAAAATGGGCGTAAAACACTATTTTTATTCGACTGATTTGAATCAAAAGGGAAATGTTTTACGAGCGTATGTATGTATGTATGTCCATTTGTTGGGCACGTGTTAAACTCCTTGAATAATTATAATTACGACATATCATTAGAAAATCTCTCTCTCTCTCTCTCTCTCTCTCATTTTTCAGAGTGGAATAGGCTGTGTGATTATAAAAAAATGATGCCTATAAAATAAACGGGCGTAAGGACCGACTTTTTAATTAAATTATGTCAATGTTGGTATCAAATAAACTAAAATAACATAAATTTAAAACGATTGTATATATAAGGAGCATAGTTATCATAATAATCAATACAAATTTTCATAAACTTTGGTTTTACTTACCTAAAATAACAGATTTTGACTTTGAAAGTCTCTGAGTCTCTAAAGTTGACTTTGCATTTTGAGCCTTATATATAGGAACAATCGATATAAAGGCAACTGAAAATTGTAAGACAAATACTCAGCGAACAAGACTAAAATGCAGACCATTGTTATTTTATAATTTGAAGTAAATCATAAAATTGAATTAAACATATAATATTAATTATTTGACATTCATGAGCGTAATAAATAGTGTCCGACTGAAGCTTCGGCTTCGGCTTCGGCTTAGGCCAGATTCGGCCAAAATAGTCGCCTTCGGCTAAACCTTCGGCTTCGGCCAAATTGGGCCGAAGTTTAGGCCGAAGCCGAAGATTTCTAGCAAGAGCGAAATTCAATGAACTGCGTCGAATTGTAATGAAAGTCGGCGCTCAACCTATTTTGTTAGATTACAACGACGAATCTATGTTCTACAAGTATATGAGCGCCGACTTCACAACTATGAACTATGTACTGTGTATGTAAGAAACCAACATATATTTAAATTATTTTTTTGCTTTTTGGTGACACTGAAGTCGGTTTCTATTTTTTGTTAAAAAGTTTTATGGTGTCGTATAAACGTGTGTGAGTTGTTGCAAAATATTTTTTTATAATGGAAAACCTATAAATTAAATTACATTCCTAAGACTCGTTTTATAATATACCTATGTATTAAACTGAGGCATATACACAAACATTACATAACTAAACATTATTATTATTTTGGACCAGTACACGCAGTATTTATATAAGTAAAGCGTGTTTAATTTGGAACGCCGGGTAACCAACTAGTAATAATAGAGGTATTATTATTTAACTAAGTTGCGTACATTTCCAGGCAATTATTTGCAAGTTATTACATCAATTTTACGGACATTGGATTTCTACTGCTTTAATTTTATGTTTCACCTGGTTTAATTATAGTTGGTAATTGAAATAATATCTGAATGTAAAAAGTAATAATGTTATTGATAAAAATATTGATAACAGACAACAAAAAAATCTAATTTATATCGTTGTAAGCGCAATATTAGGAAATTATTACAAAGTACTTAGTAGAAATGGCTGAAAGTCTTCTGGATTTCCCTGGTTTATTCAGACACAGCTCTGAATGACATCCGGTGGCTTTTCGGAAGAGGATATTACCGTCAGTGTCTAATCCGCAAACTTAAGGCCCAAAAAACCCAAATAATCGAATGACAGGCAACATTTTAGAATTCACTGTTAAACGTAAACTGTTGCTAAACTCCGAGGTTCTTTTATACAAACTCGAAATAAGGAGAAGCCAGTATTTGTATCGCCTTACGCATAACTGTGTAATCGTATACAGTAGGTCGCCGTACTTAACTACACATTAAGACAAAATAATTCCACACAAAACAAATACTTATGACGTAACCGTTATCCGTTAACCGGTACGGCTTTACCGTGACTAGGGATGTAAAAAAATAATCGATTATTTAATAAATAGATTATTTTTTAAGAAGAATCGATTTTTTGACCATTAATAATCGATTTTATGTTATTCGTTTTTTTTATTTCACACCATATTTTACATTTTTTTGCTGTAGCTTTGAATAACTGAAAAGATTATTTATTTCATATATTCATATGTATGTATGTTCGATATTTTAACGGCAGCTCTATGTGGTATTCTGCATAATAAATGACAACTCAATAACCAAAAAGTATTTAGTGGACTCACTTTATAATAAAATACAATAAAACATCGATTTTTGAAAAATCGATTGATTCATTCAAAATAAAATCGATTAGTATAAAAATCGATTTTCCTCAGCCAAGTCACATCCCTAACCGTGACCAATACTATTGTGTAACTCAGGAACCTCAGGACGCGTAACAGTATCAATATGCGGCCTGTCCACCACTTTCACTGTCCATTGTCGATTCCTGCCAACACCGATAGCGGAGGCGATAGTCGTGAATTGAATCCGATAACAACTAGAGCGGAACAGTTGCAAGAATACCGATAATTCAATTATCCGAAACGAAAATTATTTTTAAGAAATACCACAACCTTTCTAAGGGATTAAGCAATGTGACGTAAGTTATATCCAGCTGTGAATTTCAATACAAAATAAAAAAGGTTTGCAGATTAATTTAGTTATATTTTAAATTGCAATTACGGAAGGTATAAAATGGGTTTATGGTTCAAAACTGGAAATACCACCGCCGCACTTGTTTTCTACCTTTTAATAGATCTTATCTTATCTTAAGGGATGTACTCTGGTTGTAAGAGCCGACCCAAGGCTTTCCAACTTAGTCCTGAACGGTGGCAAAGTTTTTGTGGCAGTCTTATGTGGAGTAGATTAAACATATGGCCATGGGCTGCATTGGCCGCTAACTAACAGGTGGACTCCATACTATACGGGCATGGAGTTTCTTCTATTTCTATAAAAGTAGGCAAAACGCGAGTATCTTCTGTGGCGTGCAGCCTTCAGGAGTAGCTATGCAACTTGTCATTGATTTTTAGTAGAAATTTAATTCTACTAGGAATTGGTCATAAATAACTCTTAGATACTGGGTAAAATGTTTAGATGAAACAAAAGTCTTTTGAATTCTATGAAACTGCTTTTAAAATCCTCGTGTCGATGTCCTTGTGCCTTGAAATTACTTATGAGCTTTACAGTAAGCCGTAAGCTCATGTTCATGATCGGAGTTTATGGATGCAATAAAATTAAATTGATCTTCGCAGGTGTCCTTAGGAAATTTTCCTTTCACTGACTAGTCTTAGCACGCGCAAGCCTGTAATGTTGTAAAATTATGTTTAGGCCTTTGTGTTAATCGTTTATTATAGCTTTACCTTGCAAGGACTATTTTGAAATTGATAGGCCAGTTACTAAGGAAGATCTGAGAGTACTTAATGTTACGCTATGATTACAACGAGGCTTTGTTTTTAATTTTAAATACGGTTGAATCCACGCGTTAAGATTAGTTTAATACAACCACTATGTAATTCTTAAAGCAGCTTAGTTGACCAATTTATAAGCTCATAATGTAATAATACCTATAAACCAAAAAGAGGTATTTTGAAAGAGACATTCCTATTTAGTTTTAATGTTCAGAATATAGATTATTTAGCATTGCATAATACGTTTTCGTAAGATAACGAGTATGAATAATCATTTTATGTCTAGGCACTTACTTATTGTCACGCGGAAACAATTCACTTTTTAATTTAAAAGCATGTTGCAACAATCTATTTATCGATAGCATAAAAGTCGTTGTAGGTCTATTTGTTCGAGTAACACGCTAAATCAATTTGACTGATTTGATTTGTTCTTATTGTATTAAAAAGTTTATAGTAATACTTAAAAATAAAACCAGTGTGTATTTCGCTAGAATAATGAAAGCCGTGGCTATATAAAAAACAGAACCGTATTAAAGGGACGATGTTTGAGTGGTCTAAGCGTAGCTAGACAGGCTGTATGCCGAACGAACTGAAAGAATATTTTTTTATCATATTGAATACGCACCAATATGAAGGTCAGTTGTAGTGTCATATGTCACCACGCCAAGAAATATTCGTGAGCTTGCCATTATAAAAACGAATGTTATAATTAAAGGTCTACATCCATCTATCAGATATTTGAGGTCCACTGAGACATCGGTTTTCGCTTATATTTATTGGCGATTGGTGAGTGCACTAAGTGTTCATGTTACAACAGGAAACCGTAGCTGTGTTTATCTATATTAAGCCGCTTTATATTGTAAATTATCTCTTGCTGCCTATTACGACATCCACGGGAAAAAAGGGAGCGGTGCTACAGACCGACGCCATGTCGTAAATTGACGATAAAGTAGACGATAGTAACATAATGCATAGTCACAAAGACCAAACGTGAATCAATGCTATGTTTATGGCTATTCGATTTATCAACATTATTTCAAATAGAACGAGTATCAAATAAATATTTTTTAAGGCTATCACAATTGTGTAAGACAGGATCTACACGCAAATAATTTCTAATCACGTAGTTGATCTGTCCATCTGTCCTTCCGTTGTGCTTTCTCTACGTGAGTGCAATGTCTATTTCGTGTGGTTAGTTTCGTCATAAGTGTACCGCGGCCCTAAAAGTGGAGTAAATGCTCTGACGTAAACTTTGCGGTTGTGTGTGTAAACTTTGCGGTTTTCGCTATACGGCGCTGTATGGAAAATTATGATTAATGAAGTTAGCTTGGTGTGTTCTTGGATTATTGATTTTCGTAAACAAGCGTATATTCTATTTGATTGTAATTGGTCTCTTCCGCAAATGAACATCTGTTAACATCCCCGGATAAAATTAGTAAGGTTTGCCGCAGATGCATTGTTATTACGGGGAACTAAGTTAGTACGTCTCAGATAAGTATGTCTTCCGTCGTCCTTACAATACCCTTCAAACCATAACACAGGAACGCTTAACACTGCTGTTATTAAGCAGAAATAGATGTAGCGGTGTTGCCTCCGGTGTCGAACCCCTTGTTCTACTTTGGCAAAGGGAGATCTTCCACTAGGCTAGGTTTTTTTTTATAAATATGAAGTAGCAAACGAGCAAGCAGCCCACCTGATGGTAAATGGTAACTGCCGGCCATGGACATTTGTAAGCAACTTCAAATAGATGCGTTCTTACTCCCGAGGACTGAGATGGTCGCCTCATATAAAAGTGAGCTATTCTCGGAACTCTGCTCGAGCTCTGTTCGGAACTTATATATAGTATGTATACGGGATGTTGCGAAAACTCCGATATGGTGATTCAGAATACAGTAGCGTCATCTCTTGATGAGTTGCAAAATGTACACTATACATTGCTTAAATATTATACTGCATGGATTGATTCATAAGAATAATATTATTCAATTATTAACATGCGTTATTACAAATAGTTTGAAGTACTATATCAATGTCATAAATAAATTGGGTCGTAGCAATTAAAGTGAATCATTAACAATAAGCCAGTCCCACGATCGTGATTCAAACGACTTTGGAGATTAAAAGAAATGAAATTTTGTAGATTTATTGTTCACAATATGTTTAATATTTTACGTAATGTGAGGTAACCTCTTCATTTTATACACTTATAAGCTCTTATACAGATTTGATGAGAGCATTCTCTTACGCAATAATTAGTAATTCAGGGCATAAACAAAAAAATATATAAGGAACTTCTAGAAGGTTCTCGACTATCAACGTTTATTTTACTCTCTACCAATTACCTCAATTCTACGGCTATGTTCAGGTCTTTTCTCGTAAGTAGAAGAAATTTTAGGGTCAATTTTATAATAATTAAAAATTACTTTTAAACCTACTAATATTATACATACTTAATTATTATACATACATTTAGGACCTGGTTTAGGACATCGAATACTTATTGCCGTGGTAAACGCGACGATAGCAAGCGAAGCCGCGGGAATAAGCTAGTACAATATATCCAAGTTTAGCCGCGTGTTGATATTGACGATAAGTACTGACAGATCACGATATTACGTATCAAAGTATAGTACACACTAGGGATGTGAAAAAAATAATCGATTATTTAATAAATAGATTTTTATAAATCGATTTGTTGACCATCAACAATCGATTTTAAATAATCGATCTTTTATTTAAACTTTTTTTTTGCCGTAGCTCTGAATTATTAAAAAGATTATTTATTTCGTAGTTTCACGTACTTTCGATATTTTAACAGCAGCTCTGTAATAGAATTACTTGCAACGCCATCTAGTGCCTTTTATTTGTGGTGTTTTGCATAAAAAATGTCAACTAAATGAACAAAAAGTATTTAGGGCTAACTTGTAATAAAATAGAAACATTAAAAAATCGATTATTTTTTTGTAAAAAGATCGATTTTTGGAAAACCGATTGTTTGATTAAAATATAAAATCGATTAACATAAAAATCGATTTTTGCCCAGCCAAGTCACATCCCTAGTACACACTTAACCTTCCAGGCGCGTGCTTTCGTGGCAATGATATATTGTTACGCACGTAGTAACTTTCATAACATAGTATCATAATCATTGTGTTTGTAACCATTAATGGTATGGTTATCGCAATTTTCATTGTTTCAAGGTGTGTGAAGGGTATCCTTTCATCAGATGATCTTTGATTATAATTTGTACTCATATTTTTATGGTCTTGTACCATGTTCTCTTTCAATCAAGATACTTGTATGATTTGATGTTACTATTAAAGACCTAAATAATATTATCAATGCGAAAGTTTGTAAAATTGTATGTCTGTTTGTTTCTTTCACGCGACTGAAGTTAGTTGGGGTAAAATCGGAGCGGGGTAAAATCCGTTGACTGAAATTGTAGCCGAATTAGGCCATCTTTGTAGCTCTATCAAGCAGGAACATAATTGTCATGGCGTTGTGTACGAAATAGTCATTTTTTTATAAAATTTGCGTAAATAACCTATTTAACCTAAAACAATATAACCTTTATCGTAGGAAACGTAGTTTGCCAAAATTTGTAATATAAGGAAAATAAAGAATTAACTGTTACTTGTTTTAACGGTAATGGAAAACGTAGAGTCAAACTCATAAATTAGAGCTCTCCGTTCAGTTTAAAGGTGCGTAAAATCTGTCGAGCACCTGGCAAGCGTGGTCTGTAGTCTATCCTACAAGTTCTTTGCATTCTGCGTGGAGATTAGTGCACAGTATAGGGACAACGGTTTTACGGGTTATAGTGAATTGTAATTTACAAACTATTCTTTTGTTATATGAAGTGATCTATAAACATTATTATTTTTAAACTAAACCATGAATGCGGAAATGACTATAAATGTATGTCGTTGACTAGAAGCAGATTAATGGCATTATTACTTTAACACTAAAACAACACTTGCATACAATCGTAAACATTCTCTTGCTTAATAAACGAGTGTTACGTAAAGAACTGTAACGGCAAATTGTTTCCTGATCGCAGATTGCAGCGGGTAATGTAGCCGGTGGTTTTACAAAGTGAATTTGCGATCCCTTTGTACCAATAAATACTGGGTAGATACTGTCACGGAGTCATAGGACTGTCATTTGTCCAGGTAATGTTTTGTTTACTAGGGTAATGTTTGTATGTAAACAAACCACTTAGGTATGTATATGTCGGTAATAGTTGTGTAATTATTATAAACAGATGACGCAGGTGTGTCGGACGATATCTAATCAGTTCGATCTCCGGCCTTCCGGCTCCAGCCTTCCGCTCCGGCCATTCCGGCATCGGCCTCTACATTCCCTTAGTTACCACTTGATGTCTGGCCTTCCGGCCATTTCGCCATTTGCCCTTCTCTCCCTTATTTTGTTCCGACATATACGCTTTGCAAGAATAAAGCAGAGTCAGGTAAAAATTAAGCAATGCTATTTATTTTTGTCTTTTTAACGAATGACGTAAAAATATTTATAATATGCTTAAAGACCTTTAACCACGATGTAGTTAGAGCGTCAAGACTTTAATTCTAGACATTTTATGGATAAAACTGTAACTTTAACTAAAAATTGACGAATTTTGAATTATGCGGTTATTCACGCAAATCGAACTTTGACCATTTCATTGACATGTTCTACCGTCCAAACAACCTAAGAGATATTTACATATAAGGTGACGCTGGGTTCGTATAAATTTCCATAGTAAATAAGACTATGATTTTCATTGTACTAAAAGTTTCGACGCTTTAAAACTTAATAGCTTAAATGGTTTTTCAGCATGATTGAATCCTGATTTATGTGGAACTTAGGCCGATGTCTGATGTCATTAAGATATCTAATAATATGAGGCTACCATTTGTCAACAGAATCAAGTCATTAAAGACTCGAGATTCAGTCGATTGGGATACTGATAGACACGTAGCACGCAATGCACCTTGCATCAAAACGCTGAATATATAGTACGGTGAGTAAAAACCTAATACAAAACTTGCATTTTTTGAAATAAAAAAAATTGTCATCTCATTTAAAGGAGTTTCAGAGATTGTGCGGTTATTAATAGGACGCAACATTTATGTTTGTCCTAATCTAGTACCTTAACTGTTACAATATGTAGATATTAGGAGCAGTTTAAAGTACTTAAACTAATTGCTGCAATTCTGCATTCGATCCCTTTCGTTCTGTGATATTATACGATATCCAAGTTCGAATACTTATTACAATAACTGTTTTAAGACTGTTTTTTTTATTATGGTTCTATATATTGTTAAGCTTTATTCTTATATTATGCTTTAGTTTTATTATACAATTCCTGTTTACGTACAATAAATGGTTCTTTAGCAGCCCTATTTAGGCATATGCTACTATGCTTTTGCGAATATCTAATGTCTCACGAATGTGGTATCGGTTCTCAAACAGGTCTTAAACAGTAATGCATTGCATTCACAAAATTATACGTAGGTATATATACTAGAAGAGTGCAGTGTACTTATATCTTGCGTTATGTAACATGGCATGAGGATATTTTGAAGTAGTGGATTTCTCTGTGCTTCGAAACTGGAGACACCACCGCCACACATGTTTCTGTCTAATAACAACATTGTTGCTGTTGTGTTCTGGTCTATAGGGTGTGGTAAATGTGGCGTACTTATCTGAAGCGTTCTAACCTAGACCTCAGAGATAGAAATGCATTTGTGATCAACAATGTACCAACTGTGAAATGAGAATAAGGAGCCTATTTGTCTTCATTTTAATGGTTCTATAGTTTAGCTATACCAATTTGCTAAAGTAGGATATATTAAAATATAGAACATAGTAATTTAAATTATATACACCTGTAAAATGATTGGTCTCGTTTACGTCATCATCTAATATCCCAGTTTGTACGCAATCTAAGTACTAAAGCATTATCGGTTATATAACGGTGTTACCTAAAGGATTTATCTGCTACGCTAATCCACTGAATTAGTAAAGCTTAACTTACGAGTTATTGCACAAAATATAATATTAGTATTAGAGGTGAACTAAGAAGAAAGAAATAAGTTTTTTGTTACATGAACTGATAGTGAGTGGTTACTGACGATCATGCATATTTGAAACTTCATACATTTATTACAGATATGTCTCAAACTTTTTTTTTGGTGGGCAAGCAGTCCACCTGATGGTAAGAAGTTACTGCCGCCCATGTACCGCCAATACCGTACCGTACATGTGCCGCCAATGTAAGCAACTTCATATAGAACAGGGGTTCTATCTGAAGTCGACCACAAATGCGTTGCTACTCTCGAGATCTGAGATGCCTTGAGATCGCCTCATATAAAAGTAAACCGGCAATCACACCCTTCCACCAAAACGCAAGAACTACTTCACGTTGGAAATAGGTGTGGCGGTGGCACTTCCCCGGTCGAACTACACTGGTTCCACCACCCATTAACACACATCAGGTTATATTATTATCAGAAATCAATCACTGGTGCATCTTCACTCCCGATGACTAAAATGGTCACGTAATATCAAACCATGCCTGTTGTAGGCATTCTCTTATACCGTTACGCAAAAACTGGTAAACGCAAAAAGGTATCGATGCTACCCCTCAATCAAACCACATTTCTTTTACCACCTTAATATACTAATCATTGAAATAAAACTCGATGTTTATTTCGTTCAGCACGTGCTTTTGGAATTATTATGGCCAATTTCGGCCATAAGCTCGTGAATTAACTAAAAACCTAGATGCTTTTACTAAGCAGTTCCAATTGAACTGACGGAGGAAATTGCAGCCATATTGAACTGTATAGAAGAAAACTTTAAACATGATTGAATAGGCCAATTTTTGCACTAATGTCCTTGCCGTTTGAACGATATCACTGACAATGGCCTAACGAAATGCCAAATTTGCTCAATCACTAACACCTAACATTAAGCCCCATTTGTCACACTTATTCAAATACAGGCTGCCTTTGTGTATGATTTCCAACAACGAAAGCTAAAACTATTTCATAACTACCCTCCATAACGTTAACGGCTGAACAGATGGAAGCCTGCCTTGACGGATTTGTCTTGTAGTGTTGCCAAATGCCTCCGATGTTATATTATTCTTGGCTGCAATTTATTTGTATTCTCAGACTGAAAAATGTAGATACAGCTTCGTTAAATCCGCTCGAACCACCATTTGCGCTTATTTGATGTATATAAATATCATGAAAATTACATTCTTTTATGATATCATATACTTGCATATCTAAAAGACATGTATGTCTATATCTTTGGCACGTGATGCAGTCCAAACGGCTTGTCAAAATTTTCGTTTTAAGTAGTCGGTATTTTAATGTTTTCATTTCGTTTCATACAATTACGTGATTATTGATAATTAATTACACATTGAGATTCTGCTTTATACTTAACGCAATTGGAATAATGTATTTTCGATGTGACGAAATCGAGGCGCGTAGGTATAACTTGCATTCCGTGCGTTTGTATGAAGATAGAATACTGTATGATACTATTACCGTGATAGTACGCTTCAATATTTTGTATGCAACGATTCGTCTGTCTTTTTTGGTCTGTTTGGTTTTTGTTCATGAGCTGCAACAACCTACTACTAGGTCTTCGAATGTTTTTGCGTTTATCTATCTTATTTTAATCTGAGTTAGGTTTCATAAGGATATTTTAACACATCAACATAGCTAAGATCTATTGTAATTATAATTTGTAACTAAATGGAGGTTGCTATAAAAATTGCAAGCACCTGTGGCTATAATTAACATAGCGATTCAAGTGTTAACTGTGTGAGTGACTGTAGTAATTATGAGCCAGATATAAAATAGAATGTGCCAGCAATGTATGTCAGCATTAATATGCGTTCAACATGAGATTTAGGGTGTACGTGAATATTAAAGCTTGTATTGCATAAGTGTGTTAATTTGTAACTAATTTATTATGCATTGCTTTGGTCAAATTTATCATGGCACGGAATATCCTGTTTTAGTTCATGTCGAAAACTTTGCGTGTTACTATTTATCCCAGATTAATAATTACTAGCGGTTTCACCCGCTACTATATAAGAAAGAAAACAAACAAATATAGTTTATAGTCTTTTCCAATAAGACATAAACGTTTTCTACACTCATGGTCCCTCAGTAGGATTTTCTCCTGTGTCGTGGGTGCCATGGACACACAAAGATACACACACACAAACATAAACACCTAGACTCAGAACAGAAATCTAAGCTCATCATTCACATTTCTGTCTGGCCGGGGATCGAACTCGGGTCTATTGCGTGTCAGACCAGTATTGTGATCACTTCGCCACGCGGGTCGTCAAAAGGCCAATCTTTTAGAGTTGATGGTGATGAACACCAAAAATGGTATTATGAGTCGTGGGTCGTGAGTTCACGTTGTCCTCAAAAACTAGATTAACAAAAAAAAGTTTCGCTACTTAACACAGTCTAATAAATAAGTCGTCAAAAAATTAAGGGCCTCCTAACTTCCGTATATCCATTATCCATACATACTATTTTGTCCATCCAGTAAAACTGGCTACGTTTTATATGCGCTTTATAGATAATAATAAACAGTTTTGTTATGATTTTGTCGCTAGAAATTGTTAATAACAGTAGATAAGCCCCCATCTTACACCTACATCTAAACAAACTAGAGTTTATCTGTAGAATATGACATCATATTGTAAGCGTAGGTCTAACTGCCACGTCCTTACAAACCGTTAACGCAAGGTCTTAGATATATCTTTTGATATCAAACCAGCAGGTTCTTGATCTATTGCAAATCGACCTTAGACTTGCCAAATAAAAATACATACCTAAATTGCTCGTGAGTGCTACCGTGACGGGAGTTAGTTTAAAAAATATTTAACGCTATTTTATGATTGACGTTATTTTTAATTAGTCTTGACTTATTGAGATCAGCGTATATCGATTAGCTTAAGTTTAGAAATATTTTTTATTTTTATATTCGTTTGATTGATAATAAAATAAATAGTATGTATGTTTTTATTTACTTTTTGATGAAATAAATAATTAATTACGTTACATAAATATTATTTAGTTGCGCTATTTAAATCGAAATGTTTTTTTTTTATATTAATGTCTTCCGTGTTAGTGCTATTGCTGCACTACCTGCATCTACAAAATACTAAAATTTCAGTACTAATTTTCAATTTTAATTGGAGCAAGATGTAAAAAAACAGGTATAATTTATTTGTGATTTAATTGCTTTATATTTTTAAATTTGGATGGGTTTTTTTATCATCACCGATCATCACCAAAAATCAATACGAAATTCCCATCTAAACTTGAAATATACATAAATTACAATGGCTATATCAAACTATGATGACAATATCGGGGCATTGTAATATTAAAACACATAAAGTACGGTCCAAAAAGCAAAACCGACCTATCCAAAGTCGATTGCAATCGCTAGTAACATTTCAAAGTATTACTTAACGCCCGTACATTGCAAAAGCTCTTGTCCGGCATACCAGAGCTTTTCCTGCACTTAAGATAAGAGAATAAATTTGGTCACTCCCACAATAAATGGACACATTAAACAGTGGTCGGTGCTTAGCCTTATGCAAGAATACGTACGTAATAGCGATCGGTTAGAGGTACCTGTACATTTTCAATGCACAGTATTAATCTATTGAGCATGCAAGAGTCTAAATGGGCAGGCGGGGCAGTTAAATAATTTTGTAAATTATAAGAAACAATTGAATTTACATTATGATATATTTATTCATCAATTTGACAATATTCTTAGGGGTATAATATTATGCATTTTAAAATAACAGAATATTTTGTTCAAGAAATAAAAAAAATCTCTTCTAAGAAAAATAATTGTAGGCAAGGCAAGATGTTGCTCATGAGTTCGTACGCGCGAACTATAATACAAAGACTCAACCCTTCATTAACCCTCTTGAGGTTGAAAGACCAATAATAAAACTTTTTTAGTGGATATTAAAAATAAAAAATAACATATAGTCCGATTTTTTCTGGGTTCTTAAGTATTTAAGTAAGTTAAGTGGCTTAAGTTGTTAAGGCGCTATGACCATTACTAAAAACAAGAAGTAGGTGATCCTTTTGTTTTAACATATACATATAAATCATTTAGTCAGAGTGTGACTATAAAATGTTCATGTTCAACAAAAGTAGCGCTACGAACTTTTGTATACAGAGAAAAACATAAAAGTAAAATACATAATGTGATTATATTTACTTGCCTTACTTAGAAGAATACTTAGCTTCTAGATATCATAGCTAAGGCCACTGACTTAGTGGAGACGCGTGCGCAGAATCACGTAAGGGTTTATCATTTGATCGTGTAACTATTCTTTAACATTATGAGACGCTTTAATGGCTTCCGATAGTGCTTAGGCTTAACATTTACGATAACTGAGGCTTGAGCTATGAAAACTGTTCGTACAAATGTTAATAGCCATTGAGCTTAATGATTTCATGTAAATATGCCGTTCTTGATTTGTATATATCGTCTTTCATCTGTTTCTTCATAGAACACTATATTTAATTTGTGAAATACAGTGAGGAATAATTATTTACTTATTTGATATACTTGTTAAAAGAGAAATGTTTTATTGTAATATTATATTTTATTAAACTGTGATAAACAATTATACCAATCTTACTTTTGGATGTGTTTAAGTAAATTAGATGATTGTCGAATGAATTGTTTACAATGTGTATAATAAAAGTCTACGAACACTCAAACTCAGTATCATGATCGTAGTTTATCAGGCAAATATTTGAGCGGCGGCTATATCTGAAGTTACATAACAAATATAGGACTTCTAAAGACTGTAACGCGGACAAATTGACTGCAATTAATAACCTTTAGCGACTTATGGTCATCTTTTCACGACCCGCGTGGCGGAGCGGACCATACCGGTGTGTTACTAAAGGTCCAGGGTTTGATCCCTGGTTAGACAGATATCTTAATAATGATTTTAGACATGGGTGTATGTGAATTTGTATTTGCACGTATCCTTATTACCTACTACAGTAGTAAATCCTATAACTTTCTTCTGTGCCATGGATTCTCTTGTTACTGACATAACTATGGGGGTATGACTATAGAAACTGTCTTAATACGGCCTAAACGTACATGCGATTGAACCAACCACAAGCTAACCGTTACAAAAACGTTGCATCAGTTACATCGGAACGGAACGGCGTAACTGTTACGTCACCAACGTAATCCGGAACGGGAGTACGTTAACGTTTCACGCACGCACGTATCTGCGAATAGTGTGTGTGATACTAGTCTACTTGTGATCTAGGGCGCGGATAACTGAAATTGGCGTAGCAAAAACATTGTAAAATGTAGTCAAGTAAATGTAAGGTGGGAGAACTCTTTGTGGTTTGACTCTGGAAACATCACACATACCACTATTTTTACCCGACTGCGTTAGAAGCAGGGTAATGTTTTTTGAGCGTATATATGTATGTATGTTTGTTTGTATGTATGGCCATTTCTTTAACACGCGCTACAGCCCAAACGGCTTGACGGATAATGACGTATGATATATCATTAGAATCGTCTCAGTTAGTATAGTGACATGGGCTATACAATTTAAAAAATGGCGCCTGGAATCAGGTTGGAAAGTAACACTGACTGAGACGTAGTTGTTCATGGCCGGCAGCAACTGCCTGGTAATTTGCTATTTAAGTATTTAAAAAAAAAACTGAAACAGATTTTTTAAAGTTTATCGAGCTAGTTCAGATGGGATAAAACCGTTCTATGGGAATTGTAGCTTAATTTCACCAAATTATTTAAAATAATCATTACATAACTACTACATTATTAAAATAAGCGTATGATACGCTTTATACGTTTATTATTATGTCGCTTTATATTTCTGTTGTGAAGTGTTGTAATTTTTTAAACAGTGAAATTAGTAACATAACAAAGTTTATTCGAGAAAGTGAAAACTATTAAAATAAAATTTGTTTTATACATATACGTATTATTGGTTGTATACTTTCCTGAATCTATATACTACATACTTGGTCAATTATTATTCAATTTAACAATTTTACGGTTTTACGCTTCACATCCGCCGTTTTACCTTGTTAATGGGCGATTAGGCGGATGATTAATGGCTCATCATGCCCTGATATAGTCGTTTCACCATAATTCAATACAAAACGTGCATCACCTATTCGTGAATCGAATGCAGTGAATTGATTACACGTATCGAGTAATTTCCTTCTATGGTCTGAACATGCAGGCGTTATGTACAAATTTTATTGCAGAAAAGTATGGATCTGATTTACATTTGAGATTGTTATATGTGTTACAGTTTATTGTTTTTTTTTTAATGATTTATTTTACTTAATTTAATTTAATTTCAGGAATATATTTATTAATTTGAAAGTAACAAAATAACTTAACAATTATATAGGTACATAAAAATAACTTAAATTTTTAAAGAAACAACTTACCAAAATAAATATAAGAATGTCCAAATTATCCAGTTTATTAAATTAATTTATTGATTTTTGTTCCAGGTAATAACGCAATGGAATGTAGAATAACCAGAGTACCGCAGATGGATAGATATCTCCAGGTTTGAAGAAAACTATGTACTAAGTACCATATTAATAAAATATATATATGTATATACCGGGTGTAATCGTTAAATGTGCACAGGCGATTATTCCGTAACTATAACAGATATCAAAAAACTTTTAACTGATATCGAAAGTACTTCACCTAATGAATAAAATGACGATAGTAACTTTTTAAACATACAAATCACAAATTTCCAAAAACTTACATTAAACACTCCCATACATTTTATTTCTTAGGAAGTACAATATTTTGTATTCAAAGCAGATGATCGAAGTGACGTCCTCATTGCGCACTTCAACAAATAGCTCTATTTACAATATCTAAATGAACTTTCCTTAAAATTTTCGTAGTAACTAAAGCAATTGCCTGACTTACACGACTTTGTAACTTTTCTAGGCTTTTGTACCTTCCTACTATCTCATACTAAATGTATGGGAGTATTGAATGTATTTTTTTCGGATATTTCTCCTTTTATTTTTTACCGACTTCCAAAAAGGAGGAGGTACTCAATTCGTCTGTATTTTTTTTTCTTTTTTTTTTTTTTATGTTTGATACATCGAAAGTGGTAGTAAAAGTGGACCGATTTTGATAATTTTTTTTTTATTCG
>DWNE01002553.1:0-18543 GCA_018249875.1 Cecropterus toxeus | reverse complement strand
AGTTAAAACTAAGGTAATAATCGGTAATGTAAATACAGAGTATAGGATTATATGCCCTCACATAGCAATTTAATTTTAGAATGATTATGGTAACTTTTTATTGCTGCCTATTTAATGAAATCACTCTTACATTAAAACATTGATTTACATTAATTAGTAATAACTGACTGCGGGCTAATATTTATATGAAATCGGTTCTAAAAATCATTTGTAACGAAATTTAAAATTACATGCATTGTTACAAGGAAAGTTAAAAACCTATTCAGAATATGTAATATTACTGATATTTAGAATATATTACTCTAAATATCAGTAATATTACATGATATATTATAAGTGATATATGATAAGAGTAAATACGGAAAACATACCATAAACTTTATAAAATAAGAGTTTCCCTAGTAGCAAATATCAGTACAATGAAATATTGAACATTATTTGTGACTTGCACTTTTTTCATCCTTGTTTCAAAGACCCTAGTTAACGGGTCGATTTATTACTTTCAACAAAGTTTTACAAATAATTTATATCCCAAATAATAAATGATAAATATTGTTGGTTGAAAATATATATATTTCTGAACTGGGAAATGTATTAAAAAGACACAGTCTGTTATAAAATTATTCGGTAAAAATGTACTTTGCGACTGTTATAAGTATTCCTTTGTGACATGAAATCTCTGGAGGTTCTCATATACACATAAAAATGAATCTCAATTTTGAATCACGTAATACCCGCTTTTAAAATACACCTGGCTTAATTTAACGTTTTCAACCCTCGAAAAAAAATTTTGTTCAGATCTGTCATTAGAAACATTTTAATACATAATAATGACAAAAACAAAATAATAATATCTGCTACATCTATAAAATCTAAAAATAAAAAATTACACCTTGAAGTTACACCAATTAACATAAACTAAAAATTAGGATTTTGCACCGCAGCCAGGAGAAAGCTTTTAATATCCGAACACCTTAATCTAATTAATAAATTTTATAACTCTAGTAAAATATTTCTCTATGCAATAGGTACAAACAAATAACAAGAGATAAGTAGTAGTAGGTACATAATATAATATCCATAATAATATTGTAACTTTACGACTTAATATTAATTACCACTCTTTATTATAAACATTTCAAAAACTATCAAGTAGTTGATGAATAAGAAATGACTATACAAATTACCTCAAACCCATAATTATGTTGCATGAAGGGTAGAGATTATACTAAATAGCGTGTATAGCGTCTTAAACATTACAAGCAGACACAGATAATAACATTAAGCTTATCGTGAAATAAATTATATACGAATAGTATAGTTGTATAACACTACTAGATAAAGCTACACTGATACTAATCCAGTAATCAATATATTTAAGGCGCCTACTCGAACATTAAATAGTGTTATTATATTATATGTTGGTATGTGTTTTCCAATGTAGCTATAGAATCAAATCTCGTATGATTAACCACACAATATGATCTCATATGATTATTCCAGCGTCGTAGTTAGGGGCAATGTATTTAGTGCATTTTGTCGATCATATGCGAAAAATGAACTATGTAATCTTCTTTTAAAAAGTTCGTCATACTAAGATTTCGCCGTAGTTGAAATAATGCACTAAAAAGGCCGCCGAGATTCAATTCAGATCGTAACAGGGAAGTTCATAAATATAACTGTTTTACACATTCCTATCCCTGGGAATTTTTCGGTAATTTTCAATTGATATTTGGAAATGTTTGTTTAGAATAGCACCATTTCTCTTTCGCGATTTCGTTGGTGATTAAATATTTCTCAGTAGGTTGGAAGCAGCATTTTTGAGACTATATGCATTTAATAAACTTTGTTATGAAATAGAATTTAAAACCTTGTAATTGCTGTATCAATTAACGTCAAATGAATGACCCATGCATCGTGCAGAAATGGGACAATGGGCAAAATTTTTAGAGCAAGTTGTCGATAGCATTCTTCAGTTGTAACTTTAAAATACAGTCAAGGTCTACTAAATTTTTGATTGTGTTATCTGAATGCAGCATAAATTCATTAATTAACGCTCCAATTTCAATTCAACGAGAATGTTTTGTATGCAAGTATTGGCCTCGAAACGAAGTCACATTAATTCGCGTTTGTTAAACACTTTTTTCTGTCGACTTAGACTTTTGCCAGTTTTTTTTTTTGCTTTTCATAACGTCATAACATGGTGCTTCTTAGATCAATGAAAAATCAAAAATGCTAAATGGCTAGATTAATTGAAGCTAGATGCTAACGATATACCAGGTCAAGAAATTTCCTCTTTCTCGGATAAATCCTGCATGGTATTCATCTGTTGTATAGAGGGGCAGCAGCGAGGAAAAGGTCGTCAACATTTTGAATTACGGTGCAAAATACAAATCTTGCCAAAGACGCTCATGACCCTGAACTACGACGCTGTGTGGTGTCGCCATTATATACGGGAGCGTCAGCTCGATATCATAAAAATCCTTTGCACCAATTACGAGTGTCTTATACGGGAAGAGATTTCGTACGTCCTAATTTCTAAAATTGTAAGTAACATTTTATTTACACTGACTTACATGTATCAGTGTGCCTTAACACCAGTTTCAGACATTACATTTGAGACTAGATAGATTTGGCTTAATCAGCTATTAGAGATTCATAAGAGATATAATCAAAAACATTCAATATACTTTAAACAACATAGTAAGAAAAAACATCATAAAGGTACATCGTGATCACTAATTAAAGTTGATTTTTTTTTAATTTATATTTAATAAAGACATACTCCAAAATAATCGCCAACATCAAATACTAAAAAAATTCAGTTTTTCCGTTGATTAATTAAATCTTCAATTTTATGTTTATGAGTGCGTAAGTTTCAGTTCCGTAACCCTTAAAAATAAGATTTGAAAACATTTATTTAAAGAAAATATTTTTGTAGAGTATGATCAATAACAAATGGAATAATTCAACGTCGACTACGAGTAACGGCGGAGTTACTTACCGGCGCTAGAAGTCGCCGCGGCACAAGAAGGCGGGCGTTGCCTCTTGCGGCACGGACCGCACCGGGTTGTTTTATATCGGCCAAATGAGAAGCGTATCCATCATTCAAGACAGTCGCTAAATTATTATATTTTTTACTTATACGCCCGATTGCATAAATCTGCCTCGGCGATAATCCACAGTTGTGATACACGCTTATATCCTTTCCGGATCCATATGCTGCGTGAAGGATAACTCCATGTTCTGTTATAAGATTGTTCAAATGCGCCGCTTTATGGCCTAGCGGATCTGTGGAGAACCCATCCGAGAAAAACACCAATCCATGTGGAAAGTTATGTTCCGCGAGCCAGGAGACAACCTTTCTTTGTTGCATATCCGGTCGTCCAGTTATGTAAAGGATAAGGTATCCCAAGTCTTGCCAAAAACGAACAACATCAACAGCTCCTGCCCTTACTTTTGGATCACGCCCAGTAACAGATACGCTAGCAGTAAACGAACCATCAATACTGAAGACTACACATTCTGTTTGCGGTGGTACAACGGCTAGATGGAAATTGCAACTTGTGTGGTCACCACGTACAACAACGCGCATTGGATAAATCCCGCATGCAACACTTTGTTTATCAGAAAGTGTATAAGTGATTCTACCAGTTTTATCTGTCACTACTGTGGATAAAAGTACCCATTCACCCGCCGGGGGATCTTTTATCATGTGTACGTCGACTTTTTCACCAGTCAATGTTATCATGTCTAACGGCCCATACATAAATCTAGCCGTAAATGTTTGTGGACATCCTTCTTTCACGATAACATCATTGGCCCTATGATTAGCAGCTACATTCTTTAACTTGACCGATGTTCGTTTCCTCATCCATTTCTCTCTTTCTTGACCAGGATTAAACATAGAGCATTCCTTATCTTCAGAATGTCCGTATAAGGCCAAATCGAAATGACCGACTTGTCTTAATATGAAAGCTATAACATCGGAACTTTCCCAATAACTTGCATGAAATAGATGTGGAAGTGCATTAGTGGGAAAGTTAGCTAAACCTTCAGGGCAATAAAGTGCATAATCAAGTCTCTTTGAACCCCACCATTTTTGTTGCAAAGCATTCATTGTAATCAGGGGTATATTATCGACCAACCCGCTGATTGTACTTTGTACCGAAGCTTCTGATAGCCTTCTTAATACTGGCGTTGGTGGCATTTGCAAATGATCTCCAAATAATTGTGGGTGACTTTGTATCAATTCCATCAAATGGTAAGGTTGGCCATTGCCTAGAGGATATTTGGCATATCTAGCAACATTAATGGGTGGCAAATCTGTAAATCTAGCTGATAGTAATGGTTCTAATCTTGAAGCAACGGGATCAGTTGGATGAAATAGGTTATACACTTGCTGAGCAGGTGGCTTTATGATTTCGCGAAATTTGTCATCGGATATTTTTCGTGAAGCAAGGATGAGGGACAAAGGACTTCCGAATGTGAAGAAGTCATTGACTTCAAATTCAAACTTCATCTGATTATCACTCGCTGTTGAAGAACGCCTTCGAGGCGTCGGAGCTTGAAGGTGGGATTTATTTAAATACTGTTCAGGTTCATTAGGAATAGTAATTTCAGTGTCTAGTATACTGTTTTCACTGTCGTGCCGCGATTGATATTGTACGGTTCGGCAAAGTGCATCATAGGCGAGTACAGATCCCATGCTATCTCCCACAATACAAACTTGACCATTAAACCCCTTTCCATCATCTGATTTAACAAATTCGTTATAAACCATATTTGCGGAATTAATAGTTTTAGTTACAGATTCAGCATATTCAGGTGAGTTTGTAGCTATAAGTGGAATAGCGCCAATGGGTATCAAATCGTTCGTAAGTGATGGTGTTTCCATGGTAGACGGTGAACAATCGAAGCTGTAGGGGCTTAATGTGGAGAGAACTCCCAGAGCTTCGGTGCAAACAGATGGACATGATACTAGCTTTATAGTTATATGACCTACTAATGTTGGATAATGCTGCCGCATTACAGATTCAAAGGCTCCTTTAAACGTTGTCACATCGGATTTCTTTGCTGTCATATCCACATTAGCATCTAAAACACTTCCAGCATGGAATACTAGTATTAATACTGTAGTTGGGCAAGAACCATGTACTGGAGTATCAGGACAGCCATCAATACTCTGGTGGCTATGTAATCCTGCTCGCCTTGAACCTCTTTCTGAAGTAACCCTTTTCAAGAAATTAGGATTAAAAATACTGTCTTCCTGACTTTGATCAGCTTGTGTAGGTGACACATCAACATCACCCTCATCTAAGGAACACATTGACGACCACTTGTTGAGAGTGGTTTCACAATCATAAAACTCATCTTCAGAACCAGTCTCAGTTTCCGATTCCCGTACAAGGGTTTCCATACGCCAACTGGCCACTTGTGCTTGCAAACTCTTGATGGAATCAGAGGAAGATGATCGTAGATTCGATTTTGGAGAACTTTTATGATCAGATGGAGGTGTGCTCTCAGGAGACAAATGTTTCTGAATTCTCTTTTCTGCTGCACTTTTCTTAGTTGTGACTGGTGTAGCCAGATCTTCATTTTTCTCCAGACTACTCATAGTGGCTGCAAGAGACTTTGAATTTTCTTCAGAAATGTCTTGGTCATCACTAGTATCGCCTGCCATTTTCTTTTGCAAAGCTAACTGAGTTTGTCTTTCTATTTCTCGTATGTCATCCATTGTAAGGCCATGCCATTCATCTTGCCACGCCCATGCTTGTCTATGAGCTCTGAGCATTGTTTTTCTTAAGGCAACATCATGAATAAATTTCTCCAGTTTGGTTTGCATGCCCCAATAACGAAATTCTACTCTACAGAGTTTGTAAGCGCACATTAATGATTTCCCATTAGGTAAAGGTTGGGGTTTACCTTGAACTTCATGCCAATAATCCTCTAACCAAGTGTCGGAGAGAGGACCTCTCTTACACTTTTGTGAAATAAATAACTTTGGATCTTCTTCCTTCACATAGTCAGCTCCATACAACTGATCTTTAACAACATCTATAACATCAACTATTCTATTCTTTAGATCACTTCCAGTAAGTTTGAATACATTGTCCTGGTGGCCATTATCAGCAAAATAGTATGTTTCTATTTCTAATGAAAATTTCTCAACAAATGGGCAAGTATATCTCGTTTTTGTATAGGGGTATGCATTCCAAGCTTCCTCAGAAACAGTTAAGGCAGACTTAGGAAGCAAGCTTTTGAACCATCCTGGTAAGTGGCTACCAACATGATAAATCTTTTGTGTATATTGCCCTTTACCTCCTGGGCCATTTTCATAGGGTTCATTAACAAGAATTTCTACTCCACTACCTTCTCCAGAACTCTCTTCACGACTTTTCTTAGCTATCATGTAAAGCTGGGCTATTCGGTATTCCTCTACTGTGAGAGGCAAGGGGATGCGATACTCTTTAATAAGCATCTTGAATGTGTTTTATTTTAATATTCAGGATGAATAATAATCTGTAAAGAAGAGAGAGACCATTTATTTTTTTTTTATAATGATAATTGTATAGTTACATCGTAGATGTTGCGGTTAAGTTAGATTTTCTACAAATAAAACTTGATTTTCCAGTATAACATAATGTTAAATAGCCCCAAATAAAATTAGCAAAGATTTGGGACATACATGATAATTAATGAAGGCTGAGATGAGTAAAAAAAAAACTTTTATATTTCCTGCTAGATAAATTTACTATACATTTTTAAACATATACTAAATAATGAACAGTATAATTCAACCATTTAGATAGAGTAAATATTTACTTTACTTAGAGTATAAGATAATCATCATCATTTGAAATTTCATGATAATCGTCATAAAATATAAAGAGCCTGAGTCAAGGCTACAATATTCACAGGTTTTGTTATATTATCTAGCATGGGAAAATACTTGACTATAGCTAAATGTAATTAATATTAAGTGTCCACTAAAGATAAAAGCTGGATCAAGCAGCAAGGGACTAATGGACTAAGATAACATTAAAACATGCCATTCTTTTATCATTATATGGCATGGTACCTCAAATGGTTAAATAGCCTATCATAGGTACCAAAGACTAAAGGATTAATAGGAAGTAGAATAAACATTTATTAACAATCATAATTCATAGCATAATAATTGTAAAGTATGTAATTATGTGCACTTAACATAATTTAGGTGTTCGAATTATTATTATTTTAGTTTATTTCATTTTATTGTAGTGTCTGCAAAAATATAATTGATTATAATAATAGAAGTATCAGAGGCATAGATATCGGTTTATATTTATATATTTTTGGGTATAAGTATTTGTTAGATTAGATTTCGAATTTAAAAAGCGTAATCCTTAATCATTATAAATCGATCCGCGAATTTTCTAGCGAAACAATATCAGTCCATTTGCAAACGTAAGAATTGTTAAGATTACGATTTCATATTCCATACCGGATCTCCTAGTCAGATAATAGCTTGAACAAACATTTTTCTTGCTATTTAATTCACAACAACGAAAATACGTGTTTAGCTGCACTGATTCAATTTAGCAAATGCCTTGGAGAAAGTGGAAATACTTACCCGAAAGATCGTTATAAATACATTGAAACGCACTATTTGTAATAATCACAAAAACTAGATTTAATTCATTCACAAATATGTATCACAAAGGACACAAAAAATATTTATTTTATTCACAAAACCAACACCAAGGATGAACTTTGACATTTTTGCAGACGCAGTAGTATAAAGGCCTAAGTGCATGCAATTCGACTGATTTCATTTCTATACATCCTTCTCATACAATATAATTATAGTAGAGGACAAAATTATTTACTTTTTCATGTAATTAATTTTAAAGAAAGGAATATGCTTCACATTTAGATTTTCACGAAATATTAAATCAGCCTTGAATCCCAATTTTCTCTTATTATTTGATACTGATAACTACACAGTACGTACATAATAAAGTTCAAGCGATGCCCACGCTATCGTAGATTGGAACGTTTAAACTGTTTTTTATACTTTGCGATACGACTAACTCACGACTAATACTTGTGTTCTTTGTTCACATGACTATTCGTTTATATTCATATTCACTAAACTATGCACATCCTTAAAATTGATGATTTGTGTTCGTTTGTTATAATTTGCAAAAAAAAAATGCAACGTAAAATTTATTGTTCTCTTTAGACATATTACTATTTTCTTTACAGACTCGACCAATCTTTAAGAGGTCAGTGAACTTATAAATAAGCGTTGTAGTTCGTATTACGGTAATTAGAATGTATAACATTTTATAACTTTATTTTCTGCATTAGGGAACTGGTAAGTCATAATCTTTCACCCAGAACTGAAAATTGAGCACAATAATACAGTTTACCATTAATTCAAGCTCTTCCTTTGCTGTGCTTCCTCTTTAATTCCTGTGTTACTTCGATGACAGTACAAAATTATGATCTGATGATCGATCAGTTATTACCCGAAAACTGCATGATGTAACTTCAAGTTGTTAGGCTTGTTAGATGTGTTGACATCTACTTTAAATGTAGAATGTAGATAATGTCTTGTTGCGCTTGTACTCGTTAAATTTGTCTTGACTAGGGTTATCCAATTAGATGACGTGTAGGGTCTAATAATAATGGAATGGAAGTGCACAGAGAAAACTCTAACCATACTATAAAAACCAATTTCTTTGAGATTGGTGTATAGCAGTGTTTTTCAATCTTTTTCATGCCACGACCCCCATAGTATCAAAAAAAATACATAACATAATGAGTATCATTTTGTTAATTTTTCGTTAATGTACCTTTTTAAAATTCATTGATTGTACTGAAGTACCTAGTTTTCTCGACCTCTCGCAATCCCCTAAACAGAATTCACGACCCCCAGGGGGTCTCGACCCATAAGTTGAAAACCTCTGGACCGAAAACCACTGATCTAGAGAAGCTTTTGCTGTGCTAAATCTTACGTTAGGATCCTTACAGTGGACATAGGATCTCTTCAAATAAAATAAACTAATATTTTTGCCTTGTACGCGTTTGTCATTGTTATTATTTTGATAAGTTCTATAGATTTATAATGTGACCAAGATCTGATTATGCAGTCAGAAGGATAAGTTTGTCTAAATAAGTTCTTTAATTTAATCAATAAATGCTAATGAACAATATGCTGTCTGACAAATTCACAGGTGAACAATTAAGCAAATTAAAAATAAAACAAACTTTGAAAATCGGTTTTTTTATTGTAAATACACAAGTAAACATTAATAAATAAGCTACCCTCATAAAATATGCAATCGTAACAATTGTTTTTTAAATAACAAAATAATGTAGATTTAATATTTGATACATTGTAAATAGGTATTTAAGCGCATTGGGAGTGAAAGTCATATTACCAAATAATAATAATTGAGACACATAATTGGACCCTTTGTACTTATACATTACTATAGGTTCTGGTTAAATGTTACCAGGTTAAATTGTAATATACCTCTGAAGGTACGCTCTAACTTGCGCGGGTGCAGGGAGCGGAATCCGCTACGGCAGTTCAATGAAGTAAGGGCCTGGCATGCAACACATGCCTCCTTGTGTAACAGCGCTAATACAAGTTTGGCCTTTAACGCATATAGGTGTTTCGCGTGAACTGCCTCAATTAATGCTTTGTACATTTATTTGACAAATTATCTCCGCAACAAAGTAGAGTGCTGCGAGTAGACTCGTCACCGGCGGTCACACTAAATACCGAAACGGTTATACAATACAGATATGCAACAAGCGTACACCCATGTCTGTCACGCCCTAAAAATCCTAACATACTATTAATATTTTCCCGCAATCCAACACTTATTTTTGTTTTATGTACACATAGATCAAATATATAAAACATCATAAGGCGCATAAGCAACAAACTCCCATAAAACCCCAATTTACTTAATATTAAAAAGTCTTAATATCTTCATATAATATATTGTTTGGTTTACAAAATTTATAAGAGCTATTTTGAGATGTCCTGTGTCAAATAGGTGTGGTTTGTGATCGAGCATGAGTGCTCAGATATTATTCAGGTGCATGGGTATCACCAATGTGGGGCAGGATGGCATCTGCCATACATGAACTGCTCTCCACTGACTCAACGGCGAGCGACGCCCATGTTCACTACCCATCATGATAATGACTCATCTAACTGTTAAAAGTTACTGAATGCTTTGCTTGGTTTGAAAATATACCTGAGGTTTGGATATTCATTATGTCTTTTTGTGAGTTGATAGCCTTATATATTTAGTAAACCTCAACTCTGTAAAAATAATTTCTAATAAAATATGCATTTTCTAAACAAATAGGGAGTAATGCGAAAAAACAAATTACTTAAACAATACATAGCTAATAGTATGAGTAAAAATGCATTAAAAATATTCATTAAAATAGGATTATTTAAATAAAATAGGACTATATATTATATCCATAAAAAATAGGTCAAATAATTATGTAGCTTACAAATGGTTCAAGATTTCATAAGAACATAAATGAAATAAATTATAGGACATAATAAATCTTATTAATTATATATAACTGAAGATTTTGCATGCTATCTAGATATATTTATCATCCTTCATTGACTGCAATCTATATCGGCATAATCATTACAAATGTATTATTATCAATAGATAAGAAATTTAATACAATGGTCATGTTGGTATAATGAAAATAAATCTGTTAATCATATTAAAATGCATTTTTTTAACCAGATAAAATTTTCGTGATATCAACAAATGATTTATGTAAAGCTTCAATAAACTGACTGCTATCATTGTGAGCTTTGTAGCTTGTAACGGCGGCTCCTAATTTATCTGCGAATGCAGAGTACCTAAAACAAAAGTATACATACATATTAATTTAATCTGCAACATTTCAGATAAGCTTGTAATGATAAAAAAAAACATTATTATCTAAGCCTACACTTAAGCGCACAATCTGTACATTTCATAACATATTATTACCCGACCGCATCACAAAGAGGGTAATATTTTTTAAGCCATTTATGTATGTCCATTTGTTCGGCACGCGCTACAGTTTGGACCGTAGCGCGTGCCGAACAAATGGAGGGCTTGAACGGCTCGACAGATTGTGACATGTCATTAAAATTGTCTCAGTATGTAGAGTGACATAGGTTATATTATAAATTTTCAATATGGTGCTTGCAAATCCCCCCTCCGCCCACCTGGCAAGACATAAAGCGTTAACTTAAATATATCATTGGAGGTTTTATATTAATATTTTTAAAAATTTACTACTTTGCACTTTTGGCAGGTTTCACGTTCAACGACCAGTGCAATACACATGAAACAGAAACACTACATCAATGTGTATCGCTAAAACTTTCTCTATAAGCAAAATGCTCCTGGTTATAATCTTTTCTAATACAAATCCGAGGCGAGGCCTTCGAACTTAGTCCTTAGGGGTAGCAACACTTCTATCCAACCTCAGATAAGACCAATCTTATCAGGGGTTGATTACAGAAGTCCAGGGGCAGCAGTGGCCACTTACCATCAGGTGAGCTGCACTTCTCGCTTCTTCTATAAAATAAAACATAAAACATAAACGCTTTCTACACTCATTGCCTTACAGTAGGATTTTCTTCTGTAGTCGTAGGTGCCATGGACACACAAAGACGAATACACAGACACCCAGATCCAGAACAGAAATCTAAACTCATCACATCACATCATCACATTTCTGCCTGGCCAGGGATTGAATGCGGAACTCACTGCGTGGCAGACCGGTGTGGTGCCACCTCTCTGCCACGCGGGTCGTCTTAATATACAGGGTGTAAATGACAGCGTACAGAATATTAAAAATATGGATTCTTGTCACGATTCTGGTGCTTATGGCATTAGAATTTTTCATCGATTTTTCTCGGTTTTTCCAATTTTTTTATGCATTTTTTTTACAGATTTTGATAGTAATTCAATACTACTGCTTAATGCAACATGAACATTAAAAAAAAACACTCATATAATTGATTTTACGAAAACCAGCAATAGGTTATAATAATGTAATGAATTCGCTATTAGCTTGATCAATGACACGCACGTTGTTCACAATACATTGCGCGCTCAAAAATGACCAACTCGGGAACCAATAATTTCCAAGGAAAATTGATGAGTTATTTTTTGTTTATTTAGTGTCACAAATCTACCATTTAAGTTTTCGGTACGCTGTCATTTACTCCCTGTATAATAAAAAAATAATATATAAAGACTTTACCCAATGCCGAAACCTTCCTTGGCGACTGGACCAAACCCGCCAGCCAGAACATTAGGCGAAGACAGAGTACTTGTACTCAATATAGATTTGTTTAACAACTTGTACTCGTAGGAATCATAGAGCTTTGGTCTTGGCAAATTGTTCTCTTCAGCGATTTTCATTAACGCAAACATGTGCCGATCGAAACCTTCTCCCATAGCTGCCTCCTTGACTAGCTGGGAATGGTATGTTGAACACTCCTGCATGATAGCACGAAGCTCCTCTTTAGAACACTTATTGGAATGGAGATTGTCACAAAATGCCTGAAATACAATAAATTTTATAGTTTCATAAGGTAGGTAGTTTCATAGGTATGTCTCAAATGAGCAGTTACATGACATTTCACGACTTGCAAGTTAACACGGTCAGAAAAGAAATAATACAACATACTCAAACCTACCAGAAGAGAATAATAAACCACCCTAATGCGCTGGCAAAGGCAAATAAAGAAAAAAAATGTTTCTTAAGTTAAAAAAAAATTAACCAAATTAGTTGTGAGATTCTGGGGGCATCAATGTTTCTCCCTTATAGCAACAATTTACTATAAAGGTATAAACAGATTTGACCAGCTAGGCCAGCAGTGCCTAATAAATTTACTTGATGTTAAGTGGTCACTGCCGCCCATGGGAATCTGTAACTGCCTTTATATTTGTCAGTAGTTCTGCATGAGATTTATAACAGAAGCATTACTTTTCTCATGACGTTTTATTCTATATTAAATATTGTAATTGCTACATAATTTGATCCCAAATGAGTCTAATTCTGAACCAGATGAATAATAAAAACCAAAAAATCGATTTTTCTGACATGATTGACATTTTCTTTAATTGTGCCTCTACTAAATATTATTCCTGTTTATATCATGATTAGTAAAAGTAATCATACCTTTGTATTAACAGTACATGGTCTCATGGTCTCTGTCCTGCCATGTTTGAAAGCAGATGTACTGCAGGATTCATATGTGCCCACATATTTAGAATGCAGCAGATGGTAAGCAGCCTGTAAATAATGAGAGTTAATATAAATTTAATTAAATCATAAAATATAAATTGCAATAGTAACAAATATTTTAAATCCATTACGAAATGGGAAAGCAGCATTCACCTGATGGTAAGTGGTTACATTCATGAACATACCAGTAAGCACACGTTCGTAAATAGGTACAACACTGAATGTAAATAGAACTAGAATTCTGCCTTACATTGGTAACAAATGCATTGGTAATCAAGAATAGGAGTCTAATTTAAGTGTTTCTTTGCTTTCCCTAGTTAGACTGTTTTAAAGCTATACCAATTAGGTGCAATAATTACCTGAAAACCAAGTTGCATTATACAATCAGGACTAACTTTGAATTTTTTACATGCTTCCTTAGTCAATTCTTCATAAAGAATATAGTCGATGCTTAAGGAATTGCACCAATCTTCATATTCCTTCTTAGCTTTATTTACAAATTCTTTTGATGTATCATCTAATTTGAATTCTGAAACAATGTGTAATAATATATTCACATGTTAGTTATTGAAAAAAACATCATTTGCATTGTTGTATAGAGTTGTATATTAATATTATACTATATTGTTTCTCATATTTGTGCACTGCAAAACATTAATACCCACTACCTATTGAATTATTCTTGTATTATGACAATTACAATGAAATTATTCTTTTAACTTAAAGAATCAAAAAGTACAATTTTAGTATACAGCAAGATCTGTTCATCCATTATATAGGATCAATGTTAATGCAGCTATAGAATGTATATTATATGGCCATAATAAAACGTATATTAAATAGGTACCTTACATATGAATCAACTTACCTAATTTACTAACAGTATTATTGGTGTTTGCAGGCTTGCTGTCTGGATGTATAAAGGGTTTAGTTGTGGTTTCTTTGTATATGTCTTGGAAAAATCGCAGCACAGCAACACCATCACCCCAAGAATGCTCAAAATTAATGCCAGATACTCCATCCTTGGTTACAATTAAATTGAATGATTTGTCGAACCATCTAAAACATTACAAACAATGTTCTCTGATATTTAGAGATCTATTCATACTTTCAGAGAAGTGAATTTGTTTTAACAGCAGCATTATCAAATCCCAGATAAATATTTAGTAAAGCAGAAACTGTATAAAAATCTGTTAAAATAATTTAAGAAAAAAAACCTATATAGTACCTGTTCGTGCCATCTGCATGTAGGAATTCAGACAGAATTTTATGTTTATTTTCATTAATTACCTCATCATCTAAGACTAGATTGAAAATAGCTGAATCTATCTTTTTTAGTGCCTCCAAATTACCAGTCTCTTCTAAATGAATTCTTTGTTTCGCCCATTCGTCTCGGTTTTGACAAGTTAAAACACCCAGAGGATATTCTGCCTTTTCTGCAGTATCATTGACAATTTGAGCCAAATTTCCTAACAGTTCAGTTGGTGACAGAAGATTACCTGAAATTATAGAATTTGTTAAAACCAAGCATGAATAAAAACAAAAAATAGACCTCATGATTAAATTTGTAATACCTTGATCTGTTTTTTCCTTTAAGGCAGTATAATTGTAAATAAGCAGATATATTTGATGAAAATATAATCCCATCACCAGCAATATGACTAGAACATAAGCATTTTCTTACAAGCTATAAGAAAAAAATTTTAATTGTAAGTACTTAATGTTACAAAAACCTGCCCAGGAATCATGATAAAAAGTTAATGGATTAGCCTTTGCGTTTGACATAATTTTAATAACATGAAACATGCAATAACGAAAAACAAAAACATAAATTACCATCAGCATCTAAGACGTCAAAAATATAAAAATTGCCACTTTTTTGTACCAGCACATGCTTGCTTGTTGGGTCTCTAAATATTTTATCCTTATTTAGTTGAGGTATCCGAGTAGCAGAGAATAGACCAACAAACTGACTCATGTCTAATGGAAAAGCTTTAAACAAGTATGCTCCATACCTAATAGTTAGAATTAAACAAAAATCAAATGAAAAAATATTAAAACTACCCCTGACACAAAAAGAGGTCTATCATTTGAATTTAAACATTTGTTTAAGTTCTAAGACCAAGATATATTACAGAGTCAAACTTATAAAAATATTAAAATCTCTATGCATAAGGGGTTGTTAAATAAAAAAAAATGAATGAAATGAAAAACATAAAATAGGGTAACACACCAATTACTTAAATTTTGAAAATCAATTTTACATAAACTCCAAATATTATTATAACAAGGCTGTTTGGATAATAATATTTGTTGTAAATGTCAAGTAACTGTCTAGACAGGTACTTGACATTTACAAAAGTAGATAAAATTGCTTATTAAACAAACAGAAATACTATTTATTGCTGTTTGTTTATTAAATCAATTTTACAGTACTAGGTTCTTGATTTGTTATCAAATTCTACATATGTGTATTGATAATATAACTTTTTTCCTTTCTTATTTCAGTTAAAACAGATTTAAAGATATGAAAAACTGCAAATTGATGTTATAAAGAGTGTTATTACAACAATAATATATTGTTCGCAATAAATACGCTTTCTACACTCATAGCCCCACACTAGGATTTTCTCCTGCGTCGTGGGTGCCATGGACACACAAAGACTAATACACAAACACCCAGACCCAGAACAGAAATCTAAACTCATCATTCAGGTCCCCGTCTGGCCGGGGATCGAACCCGGGACCCACTGCGCGTTAGATTAGTATGGTAACTGCTCGGCCACACGGATCATCAATACATATTGTAGTTCTGATTCAAAAATCAAATGCAAAATAATATTTTTGAGAATACAACTGGGTAATGAAAGAATTTGATAAGTTTAATATTGCAAATTAAACTGAGCTTTAACCGTATTAAAAATAATAAAACTTTATATTATATTATGGGTTAAAATTATTTCTAATGATATATTAAAATACAAACCATGAGAGACTTTCTGGTAAGAGTCCTGTTACAGTTCTAAAAAGTGGTGTATCACTTTTTTTAGGCTGCAAATGATATACTTCCGGTTCCAGGATTTGTTCTCTTAAAGACAGCATAAATCTTACAGCACTGGTCAGCAAATTAGCGGCCCTTATCAACTGATTATTGTATTCCGGTCGAGCGTCATTTTGGAACACCAGCAATGGATTGTAATTTATTGGAAGAGCTGCACGGTCTCTTAGGTACAGATCAAACCAGTAATCACATATGTAACTTGTGTGTTTATTGTTTTTATCCTTTGCAATAAGCTTTTCCTGGAGGTTCTTGCCCTCATTCGCCACAAAATCTTTCGTCGTGAGTTGCGCTTTCTCGTATTCGACATTCGTTAACAGAGGTCTTAACGCATTTAAGTACCTGCTTTCGGTTTTTAGTAAATCTGGTATAGGCAATCTCGGCAGAGATTTTTGAAAGTGCATTGTAGGCACTTTACTTCTCTGAAGATATTGGTAATTGATATCTTTAACATTTTTTACCCTGCTAGAAGCATATCGCAGCTGATTGAAATCTACTATTGGCACGTTATGACTAACTAACCTAACGAGCATCCTGGTAGAAAATTATCAACAAAAAATAAGCAAAAATAATTTAAATACAATCTGGTATGTCTACGAAAAATGCACTTTAGACCTTAATTCATAAACCAAACTGAATACTTATTTATACCCAAACAACTCAATCGCTGTCATATGTCAATTGTCAAAACTTATGTCAAGAGTGTCATGCCAGAAGTGTTGCTAACTCCAAAAAGTCCGAGCCGCTAAAATTGATTTTACCATGGGCGCATCTAAGATATTATTTTGCGGGGCCAGCGATGACGTAGAAGAATTTTTAGATTATAGGTAATAAAACTATCCACTAATCGATTAAATTGATTTAAATTTTGAAATTCTAAGTTTAAAATATATATATAAATATACTATTAGCCTATTTAACAAAAGAAGCCAGTTAATTACAAACTCAGGTGGTAAAAGCCTGTGTGATTCGACTCCAAAGACATTACCGCCACACCTTATATTGCTCATAATCTAGCCAGTAACTGGCTTTAACATGCTAAATGAGTGTGAATTTACTATTACCACGGTAATAGTATCATACAATATTGTAACTCCGCCCTGTCCTTGAATTATATACCTTTTTTTGTTATCGAGGGGGAAACCTTCAGAAGGTACCCGACGCCGTGGGAGCGACGCCAGGTTATGTGGGATTTTTACCGCACAAAAACCCCCCGGTGGCCGTCCTCAGCGCTGCGAAAAGGACTCCGGGATCTCCAAAGGAACGCAAACCGAGTCCTCTGAGCGCGTTGCCCAATCGGGCTCCACCCAGGTACGGCTAGGCCCACCGAACCGTCTGGTCTTTACGGCGGTATGCGACCACACATGCTGCCGTCCTTCCTGGGGTCGCCTGGCTGGACGGTTCGAGCTCCCACTATTGCCGCCCGCAACCCCCTTTTAGTCGCCTCATACGACGGGCAGGGGATACCGTAGCCCTATTCTGTTACAAAGTTATGACTTTACCTGCATTATATACCTACAGACGCGCTGGGCGAGTTATCGTTAGGGCTACCCGCCTATAGTATTATAATTACATCTGCATACCTGACAAACTTTATTTATATATTTTTTTACTGTAAATATTATATTGTCTATTGAAACAAATGAAATTAATGGTAAATTATATAGGAAGTGTGGAAAGGAAATTTAATTAGTAGATTTAGGTAATAAAAAACTACACTTATAACATTTTTAATAAGAAATTATCCACAAATAATCCTTATAAATTTGAGATTGAAAAATGTTTGCGCCTCGACTGACACGTTTTATTTATTAGGTATAAAAAATGACATAAGACAAAAAGTTTAAATAAAAACAATTTTGGGAAACACGGACAGGGAGGAGAAAAAGGAATACCTTTTGTTTTTACAATTTATATAATATGTTTTGTTTTAAATGGCGTTACAAATATGTCCTCCATTCTATGTAATCATCGCTGGGCACTACTGAAAAAGCAACCAAAAAAGTACAATACAGTATACAATTGCTCTTCACCATATTATTATATAAAAAAAACTGCTTAAAAACTTTAATATCGCCCGCTCCTCACTACGGCACATTCGTGATGTTCGCGTACCAAGTGCGTACCGAAATCGAGGCGCGTAGGTATAACTTGCGTTCCGTGCGTTTGTATGAAGATAGAATACTGTATGATAC
>DWNE01002552.1:0-18547 GCA_018249875.1 Cecropterus toxeus | reverse complement strand
GATCTACTGTGGCATTTACAAATTGCCAGTACCAGTATATGTTTCCTTACACTAGCACCGGATCGGAAGACGTCCTCAACTGAGAAGATCCGAAAAGAACTTCAGTGGTTTTATCTTTCTTTTTTGTAAACAGATAAAATTGTTTTTTTTCTTGTTACGATCATGTTTAACACGAAATAACCGATATATATTATAGAATCATAATAAATATCACAGAGAAAAACTTCGTATTACAACCACTAAAAACCGAGATAAAGTTATTGTAGTTACCTTCATTGGTTACTTAAAAGTTAGTCCGTCTATGAAAATATTTAAACTGTCTACAAAGTTTCTTTCCTTACCCGTGAGACATTAAAAACTTAGACTTGAATAATACAGCCTTTTTAACGCTAATATTTGTCAAATTCTAAACAAATGTTGGCTTTATGCATTAAATTTGCAAAGATGAGACAATAGAGGGGAATCAAGACTTATTGAAGATATTCTTGTAATTAGATTTTGCAATTACAATAACTCGCTGCGTCTATGAATCTCACTGTAGCTATTTATATGTAACAGTTATAATTAATTGTAGATACAAATATAAAATATTAAATTTAAACGTACTCAGAGTAACTAAATAGGCTTTATGAGTACATCAGTTAAATAAATTCAATCCCAGCTGCAACTATGATCCTTATGAGGTTTGTGACTCAATTGAACCATGGCTTAAACATAATATTATGCATATTAAAATGAAATAATAGTAATTTACGTTTCAATTTCGAACCCTTATCGAAACGGTAGTGCTTTACCAAATTCATTCTGGCATATTGATTGCCGTAAAGGATTTCGAGTATTTTATGTGTTTTATTTTATCAGATTGAAGTAGCAAACAAGCTTGCAGTGGTCTACAATCTGGCACTTTGGCGTATTAAACGTTTTTACCTGATTAAAGATTCTATTTTTATGAAAAACAACGTGATGCAAATTATATGAAAGTACAGCGTACAATCTACGTGCCTGCAAACAGCAACATGAACATTGTCAGGCAGGACATGTTCCCGCTCGTTAACCAAAATGGCGGTGCTTATTGCGCACAACGCCATTTGTATCTCACCACCCATTTTTACAACACAATGCAACTGGAATTTAAAGGCTTTTATGCTCCTTACTAGGTAACTGTTACCAGTTAAACTGAGGCTATGTTACCATATACTAGGTAACTGTTACCAGTTACCTAGTATATGGTAACATAGCCTCAGTTTTTGTATACACACATTTTTATACTAATCAGAACGTATCAGAATACAAGAATCGTAGCAATTAAATACATAAATACTGCAAAGTAAACGAGGTAGTGAAGTGACGTAAAAAGTATGTATTGCCGCTTGTTAGCCAAATTATTAAAACTTGTTTCTCATGAAACGACACAGGGCGTCCTGAGGAAGCCGTGGCTATCCTCTGGATGCCCTATGTTTAAGTTGTTAAGAGTCCGAAATACTCCTTTTGCTCACCAGGCGAAGGTAGATTAACTATGACTCTTTAAAACACACAGACAGATGTACAGACGGACAGACGTATAGACGTACAGACGGACTGACGAGCCGACGGACAGCGGAGTCTTAGAAAAAAACGACACTCCTTATTTTTCAAAATATTTTTTACATTGTACGATATAATTATCGATCATTTAAATATCATTAAAAGTTTATTTATAATAAAGTTTCATATCATTTTTTTTTATCAAAATGAAGGCAATACGATGTTAGTGCATAAGTTTAGAAAGTTATAATACCTTCGTGTCTGAAAACAGTTTCATGGACATTGTTAGGCAGGACATGTTTCCTCTCGTTAGCAAAAATGGCGGTGCTTATTGCTCGCGACGCCGTTCATATCTTACCACTTATTCTTACAACACAATGCGACTCGAAAAAAATGTTGTGGACCAAATTTAAGGGTCTTTTTCTCTTTCCGGGTCTCTTAATATAACTGTAGCAAGCTTTGCCGCTCTTGGAAGTTTTATTTCGTTAATTATTACATTTCTATTAAATTAATTTTGGTATTCATTAACTAACGATGACTCAATAATAACTTATTTGAGAAAAATTTTTTTTTTTTTTTTTCATAGGTTGTATATGTAAATTTATTGTTCAGAAGAAACATCAGGTGCTAAAGTTTGGTACTTGGACGAACTTGGATGGACTTGGACGTATTATTTACACATATTAACATGAGGTCAATTCGATTCAGAAGTTATACTATGAAGATTTATAGATATTCATAATACAATTATATAAATCTATAAAATATTTTTTATATAATGTAAAATAATATATAAGGACGAACAATAAAATTAACTCATCGGCTCGTGTTTTACATTTACAATACAAAAGAACAATTATACAGTTGGTCTGGAACCTAGAATAGAACTTCGGACCTACGGATCAGAAAGCCGAATTCCATAGCATTGCGCTACACCGCTTGTTGCGAATATGTGGTTGATATATCACTAACCACAAATAATGTTCGAATATTGTGGCATTTGTAATCTTCCCTACGGCACAGAATAGTCTAAAATTAATGTTTAACAAGGCGTACAATGAATCCATGTGGATACTAAAGTCAGATCTTCGGAATTAATGATATGTTGATTGTCTACAAGTATTAGACTTTGTGATCTAGCGAAACTGAAACTTGATAGTACGCTTGAACAGATAGATTGTAAGGGTTTGTGGCTACCCCTCGTATATAATTTAAGATTAAAGTTTAGTATAACGCTTAAGTATTTTTCCGTCGACTTGATTTAAATATTATTATTAGCAGGTAATATAAGAAAATGAGACGGAATATGGTAACATCGAGGTAAGATTTTTTATATCAGATTGAAGTATACGAGCATGCAGTCTACCTGACGGTAAGTGCCATTGCCTCCCATGGACATTTGTAAGCAACTTTATATAGAACAGGGGTCCTATTTGAAGTCGATCACAGATGTATTGCTGTTCCCGAGGATTAAGTATACAAGTGAGCCGGCACCCACACTCTTCCAGCGAAACGAAAGATTTGCTTCGTGTTAGAAATACGTGTGCAGTGGTGCCTTTCCGATCGAATTACAATACTTTACTATTGGCTATAGGCTATAAGGTTATTTTTACCCAAATTACCCAAATGACGTACCGATCGTAGAGCGGAACATAGAACCGCTTTTATATCCCAGTGCTGGGAAATGGTCACTGCCAAAACGGTGGAAGGCTTAAATTAAGCATTCAGCTTTATTATAGTTTGATGGATCACTTGCTGTCATATGCAAGTCGAAGCTGTAACTTAGTCAATTCGCTAAATTACAAAAGTTTTACTGAAACTTATATATTTATTGATTATTATTATTAATACCATCTATCTAAGTATATATAACTCAAAGGTAAACTTACTGACTGATATAGTAATCTATCAAGGCACAGCCCAAATCACTGGACGGATCGGGCTAAAATTTGGCATGCAGGTAGATGTTATGACGTAGGCATCCACTTAAAAGGGATTTTGATCAATTCTACCCCCAAAGGGATGAAATTTTGTATGTAACTTTGTCATTTTTAAAACTTCCTAACGCGAGCGAAGCCGCAGGTAAAAGCTAGTTTAATAGTATATAACCAAAAGTATTAAAAGCATGAACACACTTCGAGTCTGTGCCAAACGGCTACTATAGAACAAATCTCGAAGTGCGGTTAGGAGCCAATCTTACTAAGATTGCCTGGCCTCTTGGCATGCTTTCCTTTTAATTAAGAACCGACTACTCGAAGTCTCGTTCCGATGTCTTTATATGTTCCCAGTATCACAGAACGACCGCACGCTTCGTGGAAATAAGATACGTTCATACGTATACGTATGTTCATACTAGATTCTGTCTGTGTCTACGTTCGCAGTCTACAGTATTCTTCGTCCATGTTTTGAATATTTCTTTGATTTTCCAAAAGATATAACAGACGAAATATCTCCTCAGTAAATTTACTTCTATCGAAATTGTGTATATGTCGCAGGTTGGCAGAATTCTTACAGATCGTGAAAAATGTGTGATTTAGAGATTATGTAAAAAAACTGTTATTGCTATTAAAATCCGAGGATATTTTCATACAAGTTTCTGTCTGCGACTATGTTTTAAATATTTCTTTAATTTTCCAAAAGACAGATGAAATATAGATTTAGAAAACACAAATATTTCTATCGAAAATGTGAATATCGCTGGCTGAATTTTTACGTACGGTGAAAAGGGTGTGCTTTAAATTGCAAAAATTTTATTCTACTATGGTTATTAAAATCTTGATAGTTCGTAAAATATCGACGCTCTACATACGTATTTATTAGAGAACTTTCAGTCTTGCAGATTTCCTCATGTACCTAATAATAATCAAAAAATAATATAATTTCTGATAATCAATATTAACCTGTATAAACCTTGAAGCAGCAATTCGTAGTCGCCAAAGCAATGTAAATGTGGGTCGCATCAACCCTTAATATCTATTAACAACTAAGGACTCGAAAATAGCACTTAATTAAGATAATTTGGCTATTAACGAAGCTTAATTACGTCTTTAATTAGTGCTCTTAACTGCTTCTGTTTATTCCTCGTAGTTTACAAGATTGTGAAGTTTAATGTAGTTCAAAATACTTGTTTATCGAGAATGGGTGAACAACTATGACAAAATTTCTTGCTTAATTTTTATAAACATTGTTAAGAAGGCTAATAAATCAAGTAGTTAATAACACAATATTATTTTATTGCCTTATAAACGAGTTGTTAAAATGTTAAAAGTAAGTACACCTATTTCTGCCTAGTAAGCAGTTCTAAGGGCTGATGATGATGTGTTTTGGTCTGAAGGCTTACAGACTAATCCGAAACATTTCAACTAAGTTTTCAGGAGTAGCAACGCATCTGTGGCCAACATCAGGTAAGATCTCTGTGCTCTGATCTAATCTGAGGTTGATAACAGATTTCCACGGGCTGCAGGAGCCACTTACCATCAGGTGGACTGTATCCCTGTTTGGCACTTCAATATCATAAAAAAGTGATGTCGTAGTCGTTAGAAATCTGGCTTCTTACGTTGAGGGTCTATATTCGAATCTAAACATACATTTGTGATTTTTCAAAGTTATAATTTTGCATATTTCGATTTTATTTTCACAATGTTGAAAACGAGAAGGAAACCAAATCGATGAATAAATTCTCAAACGTGTGTTGAGATGTAGATGTATATGTCGTGATGTATATCAAAAAATCTAAATCGAAGACTGAAATTTATACCATTGGTCTAAGACCCTTATCGAGCTTTGTATTCACGTGGAAAGCTTAAACCGCAAGTATGTATGCGTAAGAGCTTTCGTCGTAGATCGAAGGAGCTTAATCCAAGACACTACCGATGCAGACCACTTAGGCTTACGGTTCTCAACCTGCAAAGTACAATGATTGATAGGATCCAACGTTAAATCGAATCTGAGATTAAGTTCAAACACAAGATGACTAAAGGTGGTAGAAATTCTTATGGGCGTCGCCAGTACGCACGGGAGGTAGCTGCCCCCCCTAGATGACCGTTCGGTCAAAAATAAAAAATGCATCTATTTTCAAGAAGTTGACGTTGTGTATGAAAAAATTTAAAAACTATGTAAAAAAAAGCGCACCAATTCCTCCTCAAATAATAACAAAGTCTCCATCTACCCCCTCCCCCCCATCCAAAACATACTTGATCTGCGCCTCCCTATAGAGAGCATGGCGAGGCCCTGGAAATTCTTGTGCTTCTACTCAGGAAGCACCACCACCACATTATCTCTGCTTAATAATAACAGCGCTGCTGTATTATGGTTTGAAGGGTGTGGTAGGGATATACTTATCCGAGGTGTTCCAACTTAGCCTACAGGAGTAAAGAATACGAGGTCGATCGAACAGGATTTTAGTCTTATCGGGAGCTGGTCACAGGTGCCTGAAGATCGCAATGGCCACTACATGCTTGTTTGCTACTTCCATACCAAATAAGACTCATTCCGGATTACTGGGTGAGTTGAAATTAGCACTAACAAGAAAATTGAGTTTCCTATGTACCCCTTGGCGTGGCAATTGTTGGATATAATTATGTCAACTGTTGGACTGTAGTGGACTAGTGGACTAAGGGCCAATGGATTTATAAAAGAAGGCCTGTCATGACATCGCATGGCTGACAGGGATTGCAGTGGCCACTTTGTTACGTCAAAAAAGGCGCTTTGTACTCTCATAGCCCCACACTAAGATTTTCACCTATATCGTGGGCACCATGGACACACAAAGACGAATACACAAACATCCAGATCCAGAAAAGAACCTTACCGGTCTAACGCACGTAGCGTTAGACCGGTAAGGTGACCGCTCCGTTACGCGGGATATAAAACATATGGTTTATTTACTTTTATATCCAAATGTTGTATTTCAATATATGCTATATGTATTTCAATTCCGACGCCGAGCCAAAATAATTTGGTTCAAATATTCAAACATAAATTGGGTATGCAGCCAAATTGGTGAATATTGAAAGGTTCAAATTGCTTAACGTGATGTGAAAAATAACTATTGCTATTTATATGAAGGTTTTCGTATACTCCAATAACGGAAGGTTGGGGCTAGTGGGCGGTATGTTCCGATAAACTCACAAAAGGATCGATCTTTGAACGATAAATTAATCCGAAAACGTATTCAATGGCTCGTAGAAAGGAGCATCGACTTAAGAAATTCTGATAACGGTACAAAAACAGCTCTTGAATATTAAATCGGCATTTTGAGGTTCTACGGACTAAGCTGCCTAAGTTTTTATATCATTGAAGTAAGAAATGAGCATTTTATTTTTATCACATTGAGAAGCAAACGAGCATGCAGTGCTGATGGTAAGTCGTCCTGCCGCGCATCAAGTTATGTAAGCAACTTCATATAGAACAGGAGTTCTATGTGAAGTGATGCGTTGAGATACTCCCGAGGACTAATTAGGTAGTCTCGTTAAATAGTGAACTACTACTTCAATTTCTTTAAAATATCGTATTTTGTAAACAACACATGGACCAATAAATGTTCAATTGTGTAACCTACAAAAAAAATAGCCGTCACGAGACGCTTGGCAGATGTGAAACATCGTGTTCATGAAAGTAATATACATAAAAGACAAAATTGCGACAGAAACTAAATATATAGCATAATGAAAATAACGCCATCTACGAACAGTATCCCGCACTAAGTCGCACTAACACATTAGTTCGCCCGCTTAGTTTTGTTCGATACTTAATGGTTCCGAACATGTATAACAGATGGCGCTAAATAAACAAATGCAAGTATCGCAATGGTAGCAATCAGGGTTGCCAGTACCTATAGATTCTTTTACATCAAAAAAGAAAAGAAAATCTTGCTGAGCTTGAAGTACCTATCATTAAACTTCTCTACAATAATAATGCTCCTGTTCTTTGAGGCACAATGATCTCTTTGATCGCGTACACGCCTTGCTGGTGTCACCAGTGTTTTCTTAGAATTAGATATACAAATCCTTTGTAACAACTCTGTAGATACTACAATGGAATACTGATGAGATTATGTTCAAATATTCATAGTTGGTATTTTTATACGATTCTCATCGAAGCATAATAATTTACGTAAAATATATCTGCAATCCCTTTTTGCTGGTTCGGAATAATCCTATGTCGACCCGATGACTGAATATTCATGATGATTGTCCAGAACCTCAAAATGCTGATGTATAGATGGATCTAATGGCAAATAGAGTTTCGGGAGTAACGTGCTCTTCGATGCGCGGATGCACTCATAAAATCAAGGCATCTTGTTTGGTTTAGTCTAACTACACCAACGGCCTCCCAACCAACTGTAGTCTTCATCAAAAGATTTTCAACTCTGTAGTAATTTTATCTACATATTACGTTTACAGTATGCAATACGTTCATTTTACAATTACCATCAGCTCCATATAGGAATATCCTACAGCTGTTTGGTTGCTATCTTCCAGAAAATAATGAATTCGAATCGTATAAGCACCACATCCTTTAATAAATTTGTTATTCTATAGTACAGATTCACAAGAACATAGAAGAACCTTTATACAACAAATAAATCAGTTCTCAGAATCACGAAAGACGTGAGTAAGTCCTAATAATATTTGTTTCTAAACCTTGCAGTGCGGGCCGAAAAAGTTTTGTACATTTGGAGAGAAGCCCCGTAAAGTCAATCTAAGCTCTTGAAAAGACTCCTGAAGGCCAATCTAGTTCGACCGCCATTGTGATTTCCAATACCTAAGTTATTTTCTTTAGACGTGAAAAGTCGACGTTTCTAAATGGCACGCAATCGCAACGGTATTTTTCTGGACTATTATGGTTATGGATTTATAAGTACGACAGGTATGTTATTCTTCGGAAGTTTTGTCAGTCACTGTGGCTTATTAAATCTTTCTTTTAGAAGCTAGTGCCATAATTGTGAATTCGAATTCACAATTATGGCACTAGCTTCTAACCTAAATATTGTTAAAGACTTGAAAAAACTAAGTATTTTAATGGGACGAAATTACTTTAAGTGGATTGTATGGTTTTGGATTTATGAAAAATGTGTATCTTTGTAGTTCTCTTGAAGTTTCCACGGTCATTATAGCTTATATCTGTTACTGCTATAGTAATTTCCATTACTTAGCTAATGTTCTAAAGGTTCACAACTTTACGAGACCAAGAGGATGATTCTAAATTAAACGTAATCGACGTACTGGACGACGCAATTTTCGTGATTTATGGTTATGGATTTATGAGCAATACATATATTGTTATTCTTAAGTTCTGACAGTAATTAAAGGTATATCTCATCTTATATTAAATTTAGTGTCTGTATGTTACCGTCATTGTTATTCCCAATACCTAAGCTACTTTCAGTCGAGAAATGTCGAGGATTTATTATTTCTATCTTTAGCTTCGCTTTCATGAATATGGATTTATGAGCAATAGTTATATTGGTCTACTAAAGTATTCTGGTCATTGTAGATTGTAAATTATTTATTGGGATAAAAGTGGAGGCATATAATTTACTGTAGTTTCAGGCACTGTATTTCTCATCTAATGTTATACACTTGAAGTTAGTACTTCTGTAATGAAACCAGCAACGGTTCTTGTAGTTAAGTGGGTAGAACACGCGGTAGATCGATTATAACTGTTTTAACTTATATTTTGGTTCTCATTTAAGTTTGTTTGTACATAAGTGCAGTGTGTTTAACGTCTTAAAGTAATACTACGTACTCATATAATTTTGTTTATATAATTATATGCACTAGAGTTCATACTCATGATTATCCGGAAGGGGGTTCATTCACGAATTTTCGGTGGCAAGCTAAGAGGGGTGATGTCAGAAATAGCGAACGTGCATCGTATTTCAATACAGATCACCGCAAATGTCTAATGGTGTTGCTAAGAGGTATTAAAACTTTTCCTTTTAGCTCCGACGGAAATGGGAGGCAAAAAAGAACGGAGTTATTTTTCTACGGTGTTTAATAGCTTGGCTATAATGCGAGAAATAGTTCGAAATGATTTTAACGGCCACAATAAAACCACACGAAGACTTTGGATTGTATGTTTTTATAATTAATGTTCCGTTATCTAATGAATTCCTCCTTTTCTCCTCCAATTCTGAAGTCTGTTAATAATGCAGATGCATGTCAGAAGAGGAGAAATGGAAATGAAAAGCATACCTAGAAAGTAGAATAAATTTAGAGTTAATAACTTTTATGTCCAACGATATACATAAAGGAATACAAGCTAAATACATATTTAGTGTTAGAAACAAGGTGGACTGGACAGATATGGATGCGTTCCCCGGCAAGCGCAGGGAGTTACCGATTAATCTTGCACCGAGACCAACTTCGCTAAATGCAGCTTCGATTCCATTATAGATTCATGTGTCCTTTGGCGCATGCTTCTAGGTAGTTTGAAGCGCCATCTATCTTCGCTATTATACTCGTAACGCTATGGAGAAGTTTTGTCGCATATGCTAAATATACCACGGAAATGTAGCCTTGTTTATAAATGACGTACAATACATTGGAAATATATTATAAGGAAGTAGATATTGTCCCCTACTTCGAACATGTTATAATACAAATCAAAGTCAATCCCCATAGGGATGAATTACCAATGTAAATAAATATAAATCTCAATGAGCGTCTAGATCATAAAATGAACCTATTATCCTTTAATCGTTTTGCTTATTCTGCAATAAAATTAACAAAAGTAAGTACTTAAGTATCCTTACTGAAAAATTATTAAAAATTGAATTATGGACTTCTGAAATGGATTAATAAAGATACACGTAAAATACATCTAAAATGTGCTTAAAGCAAACTTTTTATGAATTTGTACACGTCACAACTATTAATTATCAAAATGTGAACTCTAAAATACTCTTTCGTGCCTTTAAATCTTAGAAACATTAAATGTTTACTATCCAAACAAATCTTTCACGATGTTTTGGATCTCCACAGTGATTTACAAAACGAAAACAATGTGACTAAGATGAAAGAGGCGTAAATCGTAAATCGAGACGATACGTTCAGTTCTTCGAATTCTATTCTACCAAATTGCTCTATAATGTACCTTTTGCGACTAATGACGTCTATTCATCGAGTTTGATTCGAACTTAAGCGTAAATTATTAGAAATAATATTTGTATTTTACAAATTTACATAAATAAGCGTGGCTTCAGCTTTGAATGAACTAAAGTTGGATCTGTGAGCCAGGCCATTGACGGGACAAAGGGAAAGTTTTGTTACGTGACAATTTTCAGTCCCTCTTACTTAGTTCAGTTGAGGCTTAATTGTTTTAAGACATTTTGAGCTAATATTTTGCTTTTGTAAATTGTATTTTTGTGATAAAAGCGGCTAACGAGTTGCAATCCATCTGACGTTTGGTCATTATTAAAGTCGTGACCATACCGGGCTGACGCGCAGTGGGTCCCGGGTTCGATTCCCGGCCAAACAAAAATATGAATGATGAGTTTAGATTTATGTTCTGGATTTGGGTATTAGTGTATTCGTCTTTGTGTGTCCATGGCACCCACGACAGAGGAGAAAGTCCTAGTGTGGGGCTACGAGTGTAGAAAGTGTGTTTTTTGGAAGAAAGTACTACCAAATGAGCATGCAGTTCATTTGATGATAAGTGGTGACTTATAATTGGTCAGTAGTGTGCAACTTTAAACAGGTTCTTAGGCGTTTTATAAAGTAAATTACAGATTGTTGCTACTACTACTAATACAGTCGCCTTATTGTAATTAAGTCGATATGCCGTCTTTCAGCGAAACGCAAAAACTGATTCACGCTAAAAATAGGTATAGGCGGTAGTATATGGTTGAACCATTCTAACACCATTCTACCAGCTGGCAAATGCCATGGCAGGCTATGGCTAGTCTTATCAAATCCAAATAAAAGTAAAAACAATGCTGCAAAAAGATTTAAATGTTAGTACCGTATTGATTTACGGTTCTATGCTCAATCTAGACAATTATATTACATATTCACGAGAGCCAACATAAAAAGGTCTGTGTTGATACATAACAAATATAAAAACTGTGACGTAGAACATAAATTAAAGCGTAAACATTAATCTCACAGTATTAATGGTGTGTCGAATAAGTACAGCGTTAAGGCGATTTAAGAACTAATCATCAAAGCTTAGGTTGAGGGCGCCACATCCGTAAATGCGGGTATACTGTACATAAATAATGAACCGTCCATAGTTAATAGTTTGTCAACTGACTTCGCCTTAACTTTGTACTACATTTTCTAGAGGCCTTTATATTTGTGTATGATATCAAATATGTATATAATATGTATGTATAACTATGCCGTATGTGATAATATAATAATATCGGTAATTCTCAGGAGTTCTATATGTTACATCTACATATTACAATGATATATTTAAATAGATTTACTTTTTTTTTCTTGAAATATAAGCATCCAATTGGCGGTAAACCACTTTCAATCATATATGTTTTAATATCACCTTTAGACAATTGAATAACCTGCGGCCTGCTTACTTATGTACTTATGAGGCGACCATCTTAGGAAAAACGCATTTATGGTCAACTTCACATACCTAGAACCCCTGTTCTATTTGAAGTTGCTTACGTAGGGACGTAAGCAACTTCAAATAGAACAGGGTGAACAGGAACGGGTGAACAGAATGCCTGATGGTAAATGGCTACTGCCATCCATGGGGATGGCAGTAGCCATTTACCATCAGGCGGACCGCTCGTTTATTACTTCAATCATATATGGTTTGCTACCTAAGGACTAAGTCAGAACATGTTTTTTAATTTGATTTTGCAAATGAACTTCCAGTCCACCTAACGGTTATTGCCACAGCTTTGGGAACCAACACTGATCACAGGTGTGTTTCTTATGAAAGAGAATTTGATTAAGATGGACGGATAAATCATGTTCAAATGTTTCACACTAGAGATAAATGTGGCCGTGGTACCATCCTTTTAAAACTATATTAGTTCTACCACCTCTCAAAACAAGTGTCTAATTAAGCTGCAAAATGTGTCGAATGTACTAAGTATTACTTATGTAGAATAAATCATTAAGATGTAAAGAAGACGTCAGTTTCAAAACAACAGTAAAAATGTTAATCAAAACTTGTTGTTAGCGTCCATGAATCCAAACAGAGGGAAAACATTTTCAATCGCTGAAGTGGACATAAAATTGTTTTTATGAAAAATGCACTTTTAAAGATCTCGACGGAGATTCTCGAGATCTGTCACTCGCAGAGATTTAAGATGCTGCGGTTACACAAGCTTTCAGCCGTCTTCATCTCGCTTCGGATAACTTATAAATCTTTCAGGATTGCATTTTATGTGATTTAGGAAAATAATCAAGTCGATATTATAACTAACCATTTTTATCCATATGCTTTACGTATCTTTATACAGAGAGATCAATATTCTTAGCATTACACGTGTTTCGCAGTGCGTTCTCTTTTAATAACAAATAGTATATCTTTCTAAACTTACTTGGCAATTTCTGGATTGTGTGTTTGGGATTTAAAGATGAGAACACAAATGTCGTACAATAATTTATTCATCATTTAAAAAAGACGCTTTCTATACTCATAGCCCCATAGTAGGATTTTCTCCTGTGCCGAGGGTGCCATGGACACACAAGGACGAATACACAACCACCCAGACCCAAAACAGAAATCTTAACTCATCATTCAGATGTCTGTCTGGCCGGGGATCGAACCCGGGACGTTAGATCGGCATGGTAACCGCTCGGCCACGCGGGTCGTCAAATTTATATGCCCTGGTCGGAGATTGAGGCCGTGGTTTGATGCATATACTGCCGCGAGGGCCGATACTGCTAATATCTATCCTAGATTACCAGATTATGATTTCCTATTTCATGTACCTATCTACAGTAAGAATATGTTTGAGTGATTTCATGTCCAAATATATTGTATTTCGTAATAAGTTATTTGTTATAAACAGCTTAAAAACAGCAACGGATTCACCACTCCAAGTCGCAACTTAATCTGTTCCGTTTGAGAATTCCACCTTCTTATAAAACGTAAAGAATTTGGAACATTTAAAGTATGTAACATGTAAAAGTGGAGTGAAATGTACTTTGAGGATTGCGCCAAAAATGCTAAATCGAAAGATACCGCAGGCGGAATTTGGCTGTAAAATATTCCTTTAGCATATCTTTTGAGGAAATCCGCTATATCTACATGTGATGTTACCGCAAGTAGTATTTGCTAATGGTTATAAAAATCTTGTCTGTGTGCTAATGTCTATAAAAACACTCGAAAAATCCAACTCGGCTGGGCTGCGTTCGGAAAATTACGTAGTATCTTCTCGTCCATAGTTCCTTAGTGCCTGAAGTCGAAATTATTAGAGCAATGTGTGTTGCCAATGTTCTATGGCGCCGAAACGTGGTCTTTTACTGTAGGCCTCATCCGAAGGCTCAGAGTCGCTCAGCGTGCTATGAAGACATGATTCGCAACGATGAAATTCGTAGGCGAACTAAGCTTACCGAGATAGCTCTCAAAATTAGTAAGCTGAAGTGGCAATGGCCGGCCACATAGTTCAGACAGATATCCGATGGGGAAGAAAAGTCCTCGAGTGGCGACCATGTTTAGGCAAAAGGAGTACCGATAGGTGGACCGATGACTTGAAGAAGACAGCGGGGAACCGTTGGATTCCAGAAGGCACAGGACCGGATGGAGTGGCGCCGTTTGGGGGAGGCCTATGTCAAGCAGTGGACCTCGAAATGCTGATGAATGGATGGATGAATGATAAAAAAGTTATGTCCACCTCTACATGTATTTACATATATGTAGAGGTGGACACACACATTTAGCAGATGGGAGGTAGTTCGGTTAAGAAGGTACCACCGCCACATCTTTCTTTATAGTGAGGCAGGTTTTGCATTTGGGTAAAAGGGTACGACCTTTTAAGTCCAATGGATAGCATTATTAACAACGTGCTAGCTATGTAGCTAATAATTTTGACGACCTGCGTGGCGGAACGGTTACCATACCGGTTCGCGCAGTGGGTCCCGGGTTCGATCCCCGGCCAAACAGAAATGTGAATGATGAGTTTAGATTTCTGTTCTGGGTCTGGGCGTTTGTGTATTCATCTTTGTATATTCATGGCACCCACGACACAGGAGAAAATTTTACTGTGGGGCTATGAGTTTAAAAAGCATTTACGTTTACGTTTTACACAAAATTGATACTGCCAATACTAGGGCACTTATCATAGCCAAATAAGTATTAAGATCCCAGATAACGTATATCTGCATGAAAAAACACATGGAAATCCGATCAGTACTATATAAGTTTTAAGCTTTCAGATAACTGAGTTATTGCTCTTTACAATGTTACTAGATTATTTTAGCAGCTCCGTCTGCTTTGGTGACGTGACGTTTGGTGATTTCTTTGCAAATTTCAAAGAAATCTGAGCAATAGTTTGTGCGTGAATTAGTAATAAACTCGTACATCCATTATAGTATTGCGTTATAGTAGTGTCAGAATGAAATAACATGAAATATACAAAAATTAAATAAGACGTTAATTTGAATGTCTGTCTTTTTCATCAAAAGTATCCTATGTTTTTTCTAATACCTCTAAGAATATGTGTACAAACTTTAATGATATTCGGTTGAGTAGTATTGGCGTGAAAGCGTAACAAACAAACTTACAGTCACATGTATTAGTAGTCATAATAATGGTAAGATAATGTAATAAGTGATGGTACACATTACATAATAATTAACAGAAAAGGATGTTAAACAGATTAATTAACTATTTGTATTATAGCACAAACGTTAAATTACAGGCTTTCTCATGCACTCCATCCCACAGGGGAAGTTCAAAATGGCGTCGGCATGGATGCACCTCCGGCAGTGTCCGGGAGACACGATTAATCTTTTACTTACTTCCAGCGAAACCAAGTTTCGAAGCCTTGTTACGGGACGTTGGCCTATCGCTGAGCAACGAAGCGTATTTACGACAGACTAATGTGTTCTATATAAGTAGTACCCACTTGGACTTTGGCAGCTATCTTAGTTCAATTATAGTTTCAATCGTTCTTAGTTAGGTCCTAGTTAGGCATGAGTTTTTGCCCATAACCATGCTTACATTTACACACTTTTTACACTAATAGCCCTTTTAGATTTTCTCTTGTGTCATGGGTGCCGTGGACACATAAAGACGAATACACAAACACCCAACCCACTGCGCGTCAAACCGACCGCTCCACCACGCGAGTCGTCAAAATGCTGTTTTGTGATACCTACTATTTATTTTTATTTATATTCTATTACATGACAACAGCAATACACACGAGACATTTAATAACGAAACATTTACAAACACATGCTAGGACGGGTCCCAATTATGCCTGAACTACATGTATGCTTTATAACATGGATTAATTTTTAAAAATAGTATGTAATGCACTACTTACAAATTTTGCACTTATACTTAAGTAATTAAGAAACAATTAATAGCCACTTTGGCTTTGTTTACAGGTTGTAGGCCACCTCGAGGACGCATCCAATATCCAATACTTAACACTTAATTCAAAGATTTTATGGATAGTGACTAACTTTGAAAATACCTAAGTTTTTACAGTGATAAGCACTGTTGAACGTAGAACTAAATTGAGATTAAATTTAGAAGTTTCATTGTAACTACGTATTGTAATAATCGCAAGTTGTACACATAAATGTAATTCCAATATGCAGAAATAATAAAACTTTCCTTCATTAGACAAGATAACAGAACGAAGTAATAAGGGCCTACACGACTCCATGTTTGGACCCAAAAATAATCCGCAGATGCGCAATATTATATTTCCGAAGCACCTACACGGGTTTGTATGAGTGGCTAGGGACCGAGCATAATGTTACTGCTATAAAATTAATGTTATGTTCTTATATTACGGGAACACTTCGACGGAGGTGTTACGTAAATATCCAATATGCCAGTGACGTGAGATTATGACTTAGTTACCAGCGATTACGTAAAGACTATACGAACTAGTAACATCGATGAAACATTAAAACAAAAAATTCAACTGCTTAAAACGAAGTTTTTGCTCATAATGATATAAATTTAACGCTTATGAGTTTTTTGTCAAAATAGTCAACTAAAAGTGTCGTAATACTTTTAGATCGTTCTATTTACTAGCTTTCATTTGATACCAATAATGTCGTAATAGTAAAAAATCGATCCTCATCCCCCTTTTTCCTCTATTTCCAGGCGTCATTTTATGGCGGTATATTAATTTATTGTGTTGCGGCACTTTGCGCATCTCTTATTATTATTATTTTTTTATTTGCTTCTGCTTTACTCTGCGCATCTCTTATAGAGCCACACATACGTATGTACTTCAACCAACGTACATATATGATAAACAAATGTGACCTAAATCCATCGAAAGTGACGGCTACTTTGTATCATTTCTTTTAAGAAATTCTAGACCCGTAATGGTCTCTGGTACGAGAGATTTCTGCATCGCACAGAATTATCGCGACCTCAAAGGAACTTAGCTCTTAAATTCGCAATCCTCTTAAGAATTACATTTTATGTTCCAAGAGTAGCATAGAATACTTATAACGTGTATAAAATATATCTGCAAATATTTTTAAAATAACGTCAAGTTTTGACACTGAAAGTTAGGGTGAGTTTCAAGTGGAGTCTTTTGAATAAAGTATACAAATATATTTATACGAATTATAGACTTCTTATGGTTCCGTAGCCAAATGGCAAAAATCTGTCCGGCCGCCTTGTACTGTACTTGTACGTGTATTCTTTTTCTTATACCCGCTTTCCGAATTTTGTTTAAAAATAAAAAACATACTAAATTTAGGGGGCTTCCCATACATCGAACTGAAATTAACAAAAAAAAAATCATCTTACATACACGTGTGTCAACGTCATATTTAAAGGTCTTTAAATGTGACATAGAGGTTTCTACAACCATTTTTTCTCAATGTCGATTGTTTGAGAGATAAGATTAACATTCACGGATTTTCCGTAACGAGTTTCGTTTCATAGAACACCGTTAATAACTAAGTGACATGAGACAATTAGGAAAGTTGTCCGAATTTAGCATAAACCACGAATTGAACGAGCGATTTTAATCAGCCGAAACCTCTTCCTTTAATGTATTCCCTTTCTACATTTAACTAATGGCCTCTTTCTCATATGCAAGATCCTGCATCGCGGAGAATTACCGCGGTCTCGGAGGCACTTAGCATTTATTTTGCAGGACCACTAGCGATAAAGACTCGTAAGAATATTATACATTTGTGGCGAGTAGATTCTGAGATAGCGTAGCCTTCTCATAAGTACTGCTATTGCATTATAGTATTTTCTACGAGAATAGTACTCGTGATATAGAGCGCATTGTATATGGACCATTTTCTGGTCTGACTGGTAGTATAAATTCTACACGTAGAATGATAATTAACGTCTGGATTTCAGTTGATTCTAACCTCATTTTTGGGTTCCGTATCGAAGGGTAAAAACGGAACCCTATTACTCTGTACGTCTGGCCGTCTGTCCATGTGTCTATCACCAGGAGGTTTCATGAACCGTGGAAGCTAGATAGTTGAAAGGTTCATAGACGATGTAATTCTGTAGCCGCTATCACAACAAATACTAAAAATAGAATAATATAAATATTAAAGGGGGATTCCATACAATAAAACTTCGAGCGCGAGACCGACTCGCGATTGGCCGATTTTAGTCAACAAGTTAACATTACATACTTAATATTATCATGCCGACACGGATATATATCAAGAAATATACTATTTTATCATATATTATATACATATGTATAAAATACATATATATTATATGCATATATCATATATTATATATGCATATAATATATGATAAAATATTGATAAATGAAATGAAATGAAATTAAATATCTTTATTTTGTACAGGCCTACGGGGGCACTTACAAATTGTCATTTACAGTATTTTTTCTTACACTACCACC
>DWNE01002551.1:0-18551 GCA_018249875.1 Cecropterus toxeus | reverse complement strand
ATTATTTAAGCGTCGAAAAATTGTATAAATCTTACGAACCGGTCGAAGATGAAATTATTAGAAATATATTTGGGCCCAACATACCGCCATTAAGTAAATTGTATGATAACATTGACATGTTCTTTTTAAATATTGATCCAATATGGGCAAACAATCAGCCAATACCATCAAATATAATTTACATTGGAGGAATACATATACAGCCTAAAGAAGAGTTACCAAAGGTAATATAAGTTTGGATATTTAGTTTGTTTAGAGTTAACATTATGTTACTTAATATGAAATTCATAAAATAATGTTTATATCGTCTATTTAAGTATATTTTCATGATGTATGATGGTAAATGTTTATATGAACTAAGAGTTGAGATTATTAATGCTTGTGGTGAAATATTACAGGAACTCCAATCGTATTTAAACTCTTCAATATATGACGTGATATATGTGAGCTTTGGAACCAACGTACATTCATCACAAGTACCACTGCATATTGTTGAAGCAATGGTTGAAACATTTGGCCAATTGAAATACAATATATTGTGGAAATGGGACAATGACAAACACAATGTATCAAAAAATGTTAAAATTCACAAATGGTTCCCACAGATGGATTTACTTCGTGAGTATTTTAGGTTTTTATAATATATATCAAATTCTGTTATTATTATTTTCGTAACAAAAAAGTGCTGAGTGATTTTTGAGTGCTTGAGAATTTGTTTTGAAAAGGCGTCATCGACCATAACCGTTTCATTAACTTGAGGTATTTTTAAAGACATTTCTTGCTATGTTTTCTTGTAACTAATTAATACCTATTTATTTATTGTATCGTAAATTATCGTGTTTTTAAATATGCCTTGTGTTTCACCTGCTACAGAGTAATATGTATTTGAAAGGTGTCTATGACAGAGATTTTGTTCGCATTTCATGAATATGGATCATATATTTTGTTTTCTTCTAACAGGTCATCCAAAAGTTAAATTATTTATAACGCAAGGAGGATTGCAATCTACACAAGAAGCTATTTTAGCTGGAGTACCCCTGATCGGAGTACCAAGTATTGGTGATCAATGGTTCAATGTAGAGAAATATGTTTATCACAAAATTGGCGTGAAAGTAGATATGACCTCTCTGACATCGGAATCTTTCAAAAATGCGATTTTAAATGTGATTGAAGATGACAGGTACATTATGTTAAGATTTTGAACTCAATTTAAAGTATCAAAGTTACACATGGTCATATGTTTTCTGACATTTATATGGCTTTATGGCTATGATATTTATGAGGCTTTGTCCAGAGCAAAGCTTCATTAGATACTCGATTTATTACAACGAAATCGTATAATTAACTAGATAACTTATTATAAAAGGAAAGAAAAAAACGATTGCTTAAAGCGTTCGGAAAAACTATCTTCATCATGAAACAATATAAATCTAAAATAATACGGCAGGAGGCGCATAAAATAATATATAATAAGGAGGCAAAGGTGTATATGTCGTAGGCCGCAGTACATGTACATACATACATTAAAACATGAAATAAATAGCTCAAAAATTATATTGTTTTACCATAATCCCATGAAAAATGAAAAAATATTTAGTTTCTTCTTTTTTTTTCAGTTACCGCATCAATATAGTGAAACTACGGAATATAATATACGATCAACCCCAGTCTCCTCTAGAGCGCGCTATCTGGTGGACGGAGCACGTACTGCGGCACGGCGGAGCGAAGCATCTGCGTGCACCCGCAGCGAACATGTCCTGGACAGAGTACTACGAATTAGAACTATTAGGGATATTATTAACTGGTTTCATATTAGTCCTCGTATTAGCCTTATTTATTATTAGATATGTCTGGATTTACAGTCATAAAATACTATTCTACCAAATTAAGTTCAAGAAGTCCTAAGCGAGTCCCTTGAACTTAATTTGAAGACCAACCTTCGTGTAATACTTTTACTCATGTGATATGAATTAAGTAGCCTTAAAAGTGTTTGCTGTTCAATATCGATGTCAATTATCGCTGATAGGTGCTAACTATTCTTCACTAACTACTTTAATTGAGTAGTAATATAAGAGATTTGCTTTTGTATGTTCCGCGATGAGCGACAACGCAAGTGAAACTACATGGATTTGTTTTTCCTACAAATCCATGTAGGAAAAACATTCATCCGATTCATCGCTATCCTACTAAGCTGTAATTACCCCGATGTTTTAATCAACATCATTCGCACAGAGAAACAATTAAAATATCAAGTGAAAATAGTCTGTGATTCTATTCTAATAAATAAAAAAAGATTTTAATTATATTTTAAATAATTTATTACATTTTAATATTCTTAGCGTCAGTGGCGGCGCAAGACCTAAGCTTTAATGTGGGCAAGGTACATTTTGCGAGGCCTTCCAATGGTGCAAGAGCGGTGAATGAGATAAAAAAATCCTTAAAATCAAACGGTTTTGCTATTCATTACTTCATCAAACTCTACATACCTAACTAAAACTTTGTGGTGAAAAAACTTTCTATACTTTTAGATTTTGTATGCTATATTAAATTTATTTTCGGCTGTAAGGTGCGAGGCCCATTGCACAGCGAGTAACCGTGGGTGGTGGCCCACAACGCCCACGCCCCTGCCGTAATAACACATTGGGACAAACATAATTTATATTAAATCTATTCTGCATATTTTTTAATATGTTATGGGTACTCACGATATGCGGTTTTTGAATTTCTTTTTGCCGATATTTCGACCCAGTTACATGGATCGTGGTCACGGCGAAACTGCGGTGGCGGGGAGAAACCGTTGACAAGCACTAGTGATAGATTAACCTATCTACCCTACGTCTAGTTCGTTTTTCTTTTTTAGGTTCCATATCACGACACACAACACTAAGTGTATCTTGTACGTGTACCCGTAACATATTTAAATGTATCAATTCCGCGATAATATCAGTTTAAAATCATCTATTCTGCATAATCTGAATATAAATCAAATAAAAATCTTTGTGAGCACCAATGTCTTTAATGTTCATTCACTAGCCTTGTAATGTCCACTTCTGGACATAAACCTCCCCTTCATGGGGGAATATGTCATTAGTCACAACTACTGGCTTATTAGTGACGCTAAAAATGGGAAGCTGCTGCTCATCTTCTAATCTTCTCATCTAATAACCTCCTGCAACGTCTACGAGAAGAGAGGGAATGGTCTTATGCAGGACCTTCGCTACGCGGCACCGTCGAAGACTATGTAATGAACATAATTAAACGAAACGGTCTTAGCTCTCAGAGTTAGCACCGCATTCAGATGCGGCGGGGTTCATTCATTCAGTCTCAGAGCCGAATGAAAATAGGACTCTATTCCTATTATGGGTTTATTATAGAAGACACCAGTAACCTCTAATTACTATATATACTGCGTTTCATTTTAATCAAAAGTTTTTATTCAACTTCCAATGTATGTATGTTTAGTTCAAATATTGCGAACTAAATTTAAACCATTTCTCGGTGTCGATTGTCGAGCGAGCATAAAAATCTCGAAATTAACTAGATATTAAGAAATCTCCTCGGGATAATCTAACGACTTTTTTTTATAAATTTGAATCAGCAAACGAGCAAGCAGCCCACCTGATGGTAAGTGGTTACTGCTGCCCATGGACATTTGTTAGCAACTTCATATAGAACAGGGGTTCTATATGAAGTCTATCTATATGAAATTTATTTACGTTATACATTGAACTGCTAATATATGTAGATACATTCAAGTACATTGAAACAGATATTTCTTGTTTGTTAAGCGAAAGTCCCTAATTATTTAAACGTGTAGTTTTAAAATATCATTAGCTAATTAATGAAATTGATAAAACATGAAATTTACTTGTTTGTAAGTATTATATGAAACTGGATTCTAAGGCCGATTACAAATTCGTGACAGCCTTAAGTAGCAACTTGGAACGCCGTTAAATATTTCTAAAACATCATTCAGACCATAAAATTGCAATCAATTCAGATGTTTAGAATATTTAGATACCTGACCTCAAAGACGTTGAAGACATTGTAGGGATTGATCATCATCAGTGAGGGTTAACAAGTTAACTTGTTCGTTGCTGAAGAATTTTACAATAACTTTATTTAACCCAAACAGTTTAAAATGCACGTCGAGTCCAATAAAATAGTGATTTCAGGATAGTGTTGTTGTAGTGCGTCAGGAACATTTGCAGAAGCAAGCATTGTTTTTATCATATAACTAGCTGAAGGACATATTCGTGCTTCGCTTCGAGATATAAAATAGTCGCAATTTTTAAACAGTACAAAAAATCTAAATCAAAACTAACCACCTATAAGTTGAATAGGTAAATAAACTACATCCATGCAAAATTTTATATAAGTAAGACCACTTACCATTTTATTTTAAATATAGGTTAGAAAAAAAATATGCAGCTTTGTGATGCACGGTGCCTGCAACAGCACCAACAATATTCTGAACATGCTTATTATGAGAGACTTGATTCTGGCAATGACATAATCATAATCACATCACATAATCACATAAATCACTGCATACCCTGTGCATATGAAAATATTTTAAATAAAGCGCAACGTTAGATTACGAAGAAATACGTTAGGCAACGTAGAAATCATCATTATTATTGCAGATTTACATCTTTATTACAATAGAAAAAAAGTATGTTGTGTTTAAAATATTCAAGTTGTATTTAAAAGAACATAATTATATATCTTTTAAGACACTTGAATATATTCAAACACAGAACCTTAAGTAACATTAACAAGAAAATCAGTGTAACAATTAGGCTAATTCCTACAATAATCACAAGTTCAACTTCGTAGTACACTGTCCAGTACATGTTCGCTGCGGGTGCACGTAGATGCTTCGCTCCGCCGTGCTTCAATACGTGCTCAATCCACATCATTGCATGCTCCAGCGGAGATTGGGGTTGATCTTTTAAAATCGTACGGAGTTTTCTTATATTATTTCGATAGCTGTGAAATGATAAAAATAAAAAATAAAAATAACGTTTTCTACATTTCTACGTTCATAGAATTTCAAATATGCGCCATTCAATGTCATGAAGATTAATGCATAAATAAATAATTGGCCAAGTGCGAGTTGGACTCGCAGGCGAAGGGTTCCGTAGCATTACCGTTCACAAATCTTGAATAGAAAATATAGCTCTGTTGTAAAAATAAATAAATAAAATGAACAGTTTTCCAACTACCAACAAAAGTTTGTTTTTCATAGAGTTTGTACGAATTACAAACTTATGTTATTTGGTTTTTGAAAAAGTGCTGTTTCTCAAAAACTGTCGACTATATCTTGTCCGAACCAATTTTCCTTGAAAGTTTTCTTTAATATCTACAAAATATGTTTTATTTTGTAGATATATCTACAAAATATGTTTTATTTTGTAGATATGTAGGGGGGGAGGGACACTCATTTTACCGCTTTGAAAGGGATTATCTCTCAAACAATCGAAACTTTCAGAAAATATGATTTTAGAAAACCTCAATGTCATTTTTAAAGACCTTTCTATGGATACCCCACACGTGTATGTAAGATGAAAAAAAAATTGAGTTTCGGTTCCATGTATGGGTAGCCCCCCTTAAATTTAATATATTTTTTATTTTTGTACACAATTCGGAAGGCGGTTATCTGAATACACTTACCTACCAAGTTTCAACTTTGTAATCTTAATAGTTTCCGAATAAAAAGGCTGTGACATACGGACAGACGCACAGGCATGACGAATCTATAACGGGTTCTGATTTTTGCCATTTGGCTACGGAACCCTAAAAACAAACAAACATAGCGCCTATAGCCTTCCTTAATTATTGGACTATACAACTTATTTTTTTTTTTCAACTTGAACCAGTAGTTATTAGTAGTGAGATTAGCGCATTCGACCAAGCAAACAAACTCTTCAGCTTGATTATATTAGTTTAGATATCAACCTAAAACGATGATGTCAACATGTTTTTTTTGTTATTCTCAATGGGCAATAATTGATCAAATAAAACCAGTGGTTTTCGCAAGACAACTATAGAAACGTGGTCAAACATTGCGGATAACCATGACTTTGGAACAAATTCCGGTGGATTAGGCCCTGGAATTCCTTAAATTGGAAAGCAACGGTTGGAAAGTATTAAGACCAAATAGACAACGTTGTAGGGCTGCTTCAAAATTAAATTTTATAAAGATTTTTCCCCCATCTTTACGTTCCTGAATATCATATCGTATGACTGAAATGGTATTTTTAAGATTCCGTACACAAAGGGTAAATCTGGACCCTATTACTAAGACTTTGTTACACTGTTTTAGACTTTGTTGTGTTTGAAAACAGATAAAGTAAACATTTAAATGGGTTTCCCATACAACAAACGGGATTTTTTGCCGTTTTTCTAATATATAATTCTATTATAAACAATGGTACGGAACCGTTTGCGCACGAGTCCGACTCGCACCTGACCGGTTTTTTTTAATTTTTAATTAATAAAACACACCATCTTTGAAAATGATATACCTGTATGATATTGCCTATTAAAAAAATATAACTCAATAAACCCGCAATTGAAGTCATAAGAACTTGCGCGCCGATGTTTTTAAGCAATTTCTTACATAATAATATGCTTTAAGTTTACTGAGTTTGTTTTAATATGGGCGAATATAATGAGTAGGCAATTCAAGTATTCCAATTACGTGAACTTCTGTTTTCACCAGCTTTATATTAATTTGGCTACGTTTTCTCATTTCTGGATAGAAGAGTCAAGCGAGCGAATGATTCGCCAATTAGTATGTATATTCGGAATAATTTTATATTGTTACTAAAGGATCGGGTATTTATTTTGTTGTTATATGGTAATGAAGGCGTACATTGAACTCACGTTTATCTAAGGTTACTCGCTAAGGGAGTATTCATAAAGAACGATATACGAATCTCATGAGTTATTGCACTAACGTATATTTTGATTTTTTTTAAGTTCACAAAGAAACACTCAAGTAAATCGTAATCTAAATATTATATAATGTATTATTCACAATACAAGTCGAAACCAAATCAAAGCTTGAAATAAATTGTATATGATAAAGATAAATATGCTTACTTAGTTCCAACTCTTCCTACTACTACTTGAATTAAAACGACTTAACAAAAACGTATTTTGGCAAAGAGTGAATTCTCCGCCAGAGAGGATAATCTAAGGATCGGTCGCACGCCGATAGTGTCGGTTCCGAAGTTGTGTACGTATGCACGATGTTGAGAAAACGTCGAGAGCGTGATTCAGAATACAGTGGCGCCATCTCTTGAAGGTTTTTGGAAGGTCGCCACAATATTACGAACAAGTTTTGCGGGATATAAATAGGAGTTGCGATGATGCCTGCGTCATCAAACTAGCATCCTTCATCATCAGCTTTTCAGTCGAAATTAAAAGTTTACATGAAAGTACTTAATAATTATAACAATATACCAGTAAACAGAACATAAAAAAGCTACAAGTTCCTTAAATGCCCTCTGCAAAATTTATTTACAAATTCCGTCATTTCTAGAAAGAAGAAATGGAACAAAGAATATCTATTCAAGAAGATTTAAATATTACTTTGTTGTAATTATAATATCTAACGACACACGTCAAGACTAACGAATTCAAATTACACCAAACTTTACGTAAGCAAGTTATGAAAATCCATTCATAACTAGCATCTTCTTCGTAGTTTATATATAAAAGACAGCGTACAACGGGTAGGAACAAGGGAATATCGTATTACAAAGATATTGTGCTTCAGTTAATTATGTTAGTTACCAACTTTCCTCTTCGCTCGTACTTTTGTTTACTACAGTAACACAATGTGAAGATTGACTTACCTGAATGTGCGCGGACAAATTGTGGGAGTATTTTGTTTCCGTTCACGTTATTATAACTTTATGTATTCCTTTCGGTATTAACGTCACACATATTTCGTTGTTTTATACGAATAAACTTCTGTTTTCTGTCGATGTGATAAGACATATGGTAATATTACGGTACAAAAAATTTGCGTGAATCGTTTTTAGGGTTCCGTACCCAAAGGGTAAAACCCCAAGGGGCAAGCAATTTACCCAAAGGGTAAGACTCCGCTGTCTGTCAGTCTGTATATATATTAAGGTGGGTGCCCATACAATAAACGTGTTTTTTGCTCAATATTGTAGATAATAGTGCGGAACCCTTCGTGTGCGAGTCCGACTCGCACTTGACCGATTTTTTTTATAGTATGGAAGCAAAAAAGCATGGCACTTGCTGGTAAGTGGTCTTTGCCGCCTATAGATATCTGTAACTCTGAAAAAGACCAGTCTCATCTAAGGTTAACTTCAGACGAGGCTCTGATCTTCTGAGGACTATGTCGGAACGCCTCGGATGACTATCTCTCTTACCACACCCTTAGATCAGAATACAGCAATGCAGTTTGTTACTAGGCAGAAATACATGTAGCCATGGTGCTTCCGGAGTCGAAGCACAAATAATTCTTCCATGTGATCAAATAGATAAAATATATTAAATTGAAAGTAAATATTTATGTTAATCGTTATCATCAATTACCATCAAACAGAGCGCGTGTTTGTTGGTGTCTTGCTAACTCATTAAAAAATCCAATTTATCACAAAGCTAACACGCATTGATATTACGAGTGGATCACTTAACACGCATACTTTCTACTCGCTAAGAATACCCTGATTAATATGTCATCATACGTTACTCATGCTTTTTTACATGTGATATGAAGTAAGTTACGTGTCAAACTTAGATGTCTGTTTGGACGTCTGTCACATCCCCAAAATCTGCATCTGAAGCTAACAAATTTGATTACATCGTGTTTAATGCATTTTCCCCATTGAGCCCATTAATTTAAAATTGAATTAAATTTTATACACGAAATGTGCTAAAACTGGACTAATGGTTTAATGTTATTTTGTTGATTAAACTATACTTATAATAATAAGTTATGTTTGCCCAAATACATGGTTGATAAGTGTTTAAAAATAATAAAAAAAAACGCTTTCTACACTCATAGCCCCACATGAGGATTTTCTCGTGTGTCATGGGCTTTTTTTTGTTTTATTAATATGAAGTACAAACGAGCAAGCAGCCCACCTGATGGTAAGTGGTTACTGCCGCCTATAGACATTTGTAAGCAAGCTCATATAGAACAGGGATCCTATCTGAAGTCGACCACAGATGCGCTGCTACTCCCGAGGACTGAGACGGTCGCCTCACATAAAAGTGAGGCGGCAACCACACCCTTGCACCGAAACACAAAAACTGCTGCACGCTAAAAATAGATGTGGCGGTGGTACTTCGCCGGGCGAACTACATTGGTTCTACCACCTGGGTACTATGGACACACAAAGACGAATACATAAACACCCAGACCTAGGACAGAATCTAAACTCATCATTCAGATGTCTCTCTGGCCTGTCTCTCTCGGTGAGCGCATGGCCACGGGTCGTCAGAATAGAGGAGTATTTTGTTTCTCTTCTAATTGACGTTTTGACGATCATTGTGTACAAGAATATAATACTGTTACTTTATTTCAGAAATAGAATTAGTCAACATCACAGACTTATTATTATTTATCTTAATATATAAGCGGTCATTTTAAGAAATACGTGCGGTATTACAAGTTTCATCTTTAACTGATTTAAGCAACGCATCTGTGACAGAGTTCATCTAGGACTCCCTTGGATTTGTTGATTACAGATATGAATGTGGGCAGTGTGTACTTACTGTCAACTCTACGCTCCTTTCTTAACGGAGTTTCATAAAGAAAATACCATAAAACAAAAGACGGTAGAAAATCCTCACGAATTTCACCACCTTTAAAAGCAACCCTTAAAAGTTTTCACGACCGCATTGTTAGCATAACTTTGAATTTATTCACAGTAAAAATTGATTTTGAGTTCCTTTGTTGTAAAGAAACAAAACATTATCCAATTTCAACAAATCCTCCCGACATCGAGGGTAGGGCTGTTTTGGGTTACGTCAGGAAGCTCAGGATTATTATTCTTGTTCAACGTTTCGCTTCGGCAAAACGATCTTTTATGAAGCCTTATAAAAGTCTTTGTTTTCGAATATGTTGGTATTCAGACCTTATTTCATCGACAATGAATTCGGCGACACATTTCTCTGAACGTATTTTAAATTCAAAGCAAATGCAGACGGCATTGTCGACGGGCGTTTGATATTGCAAACGACGGGAGTGAAATATATTTTTTAAAATTATATGTTATTGTGACTTCGAATTAATGTTAGAAATTTTAATATGTTACGGGTACACACATATTAGATTGAGGATGAAATTTAAGAATAATGTATGCCACATTATTAGTTGACATTTGAAACTAGGTTAATAATTAGGACAATGACATTTGCTAAATAACTCATTTATTACTTACTAAATTTGTATTAATAGTCATTACTTATTAAATTATGTTATTTCTTAATTTGACATTGTAAATAATTTTATTTTAATACTGGAAAAGTTGCACGCCATGACAGTATATGGCTGATTGTGTAGAACTATATATTTTGATCTCAGATACATGTGATACCACAATTATTGCAAAGAAACATTCATTTCATTTCATTTCACATTGAATCCAGTTTAATCAAAAGCTCAAGTCAACACTGCTCTCAAAAGTACACTGAGCTTCCCAGGGCTGTGTAAATAAAACAATTCGACTCCGTATCGTAAGTAAATGAAAAAAATAATCGAATCTTCTTAGAATGTCAAGTCAATCTGATGAAGCATGAAATTGATAGGCAGGTAGGGCTGCCAAGTGCTCTCAGAAGTTGGGAACGAGAAGTATATACGTAAATATTTAAATGAAGGCATTTTACGGATCATGCACAATGATTGGTGGGTTTCGTAACCACTTAATTGGAGTTGAGTTAATATTATCGAGTTGGTACTCTTTGTAATTTTTACCCGACTGTATCAGAAGGACAGTAATGTTTTTCGAGCGTATGTATGTTTGTATGTATGTCAATTTCTTTGGCACGCGCTACAGCCGAAACGACTTGACGATTTATGACTTATGAAAATCGGTCGACTGCAATTGTACCCGAATTAGGCCATCTTTATAAAATCGCTGTATCAAGTAGGTACCAAATTTTCATGGCATGGTATATGAAGTCGTCAATTTTTATAAATGTGGTCAATTTAGTCCACAATTTAAACTGTACGGCTTTACCCCAGCTCCGATATTACCCCAACGCACCTTATATACCCTATTTAAGGTTGATTACAGAAATGTTAACTGGCGGCAGTGGCCATTTACTGTCAGATAGACAGCATGTTCATTTGCTGCATGTTCATTTGCATCTTCCAATATGTAATCAACCCTATAAGGTAAGTTGGGGAACTCACCTTATAGGGTTGATTACATATTGGATAGATAACAAATTTCACTTCACACATTCAAATCTTACTCACATCGATCGTGGCCGCAACGCCGGAACAGTCTAACCTTACGTATTGATTACTGGTTTAATATTCTGTTTTACTGTGAACAGATGGCCTCGTTTAAAAAACTAGCTGAAGTACCCGTGTTTCGCTATTGACAAAAAATAGCTTTTACTCTAACTGTTGAAGGTACGTAAAAAGTGATATTGACCTTCCGGATAGAAAATTTATATGACATCTAAAGTTTTGTAATTTTTCGTGTTGTCTGTTTATTTAAAACTAGCTGTGCCACGCAGTTTCACCCGCGTTTATTGGAGAACAATCTATTAAAAACAAACATACATAGCGTAATTTTATATAGCCTAAAGCCTTCCGCGAAAAATTTACGATTAACACAGAAACAATTTCTCAATTCGACCCAGTAGTTCCTGAGATTAGCGCGTTCAACCAAACAAACTCTACTGCTCTATAATATTAGTATAGATCTGAAAAAAAGAGTGTAGTGACGTCACAAAAATGTCGCCATTAAATAGCCAAAAATATCAAAATCAAAAATAGCCTATAGTTACCAGTTAAATGAGCTGCTACCATGCAAAATTTCGTGTAAATCGGATCAGTGGTTCTTGCGTGATTGAGTAATACACATCCACACACCATGTCATTTTTATATATTAGTATAGATAGACTACACACTGCAGAGAACTAACTGTCACTCATGACATGTTTATCAACAGTTTTGTAATAACACATGTGTTCATGTTTTCATTTTTTGTTTCTGTCGTCGCCTTTTAAATATATTTAGAGCAAGATACACGAAGAATGTCATGTGATTTCTAATATAGTCACTTTTACTTCTTAAGCGCCTAAAATGATTTTATATAGTTTATAATAGAACACATGATTTTGCTCGGATCTTCACCGTAACTCTCTGAATTTTTTCTTACACTTATATCTGTATACTAGGCTTCAGTGTTGTGGGTGCCATAGATATACAAAAAGATGAATATACATTCACGCTATTGAAGAACAGGAATCTAAATACATTTATAAATTGACCCGACAGGAAATCAAACCCTATACTTGTGTCATAGCGGTATGATAACCACTGCGCTTCGCGAATCTTCGTATTCGCATTGTAAATTTCTCAAGACATTGTTTCTAATTTCTTTAGAGAAAACAACACGCAAATGTACTTCAAAGCGTGCTTCAAGATATTACGCTGAATTTAATAAAGAAAAAAATTAGAGCGAATGTGCTCTAAACAATTTCATTTTAGAAGTAGAGAAACGTACGTTTTAGAATACAGAATTCTTAACAAAATAAAGCGCTAAATGAAAACCTTGCTTATTAAACTAAATACATTTATTAAATACAGTATATCATATTTAAATTATATAACGTCATGATAATTAGATTAAAATTTTCTCCAGCTCATTTGCATAACGTTTGACTAAGCAAGTTTAAATGAACCGAGCTGAAAATGTAAGACTACCTATATAATCTTACTCGCTTGCCTTAGCACACCATTAATGAAGTCTAATTATTATTCAGATAAAATATTTCTGTGCAATGCACGTATAATAACTCCATACTATTTCTAAATTAGAAACAGGTATTAAAGGTGATTACCGAAAGGTAGAAAGAAATAACTTTTCGGTCTGGCATTAAAATATTCTAGCTTCAGTTTTTGAAGTTTTGTGTAGATTAAAAATATATATTATATTATATAATAGCGATCGGATACTCATTTCTGACTAATCAATCTAGAGCCTAAGCTATTAAAGCTAGTACAATGAAACTTAGACAGTTGTTTCATCACCCACTAAAAGATTTTTTAATATTCTACCCATAGTCGTCAACCCACTATAGTCTGCTCTCAGAATGAGAGAGCTTTAGGCAATTTTTGCAATAGACTTTATGTACATAAGTGAAATATTATATGTATGTATGACATTAAAAAAAAAATCCCTTCTCCCGCCTTTTTTTCTGTTAATGAAACGCGTTGTTATATACAGCCTATGTCAATAAGCAAACTGAGGCGATGTCAATGGTATATCATATGTTATCCGTTTAACCGTTTGGGTTGTAGAGCGTGCCAAGGAAATGATTCAAAGATACACATACATACATAATCTCGAAATTATCCTCTTTAAAAAAGATAGGAAAACAAAAAAATTCAATAATCTAAACTCTGGTCGGTTTCATTTATTTTGCTTCTCTAGATATAAAATGGAAATGGGATTTTAATTTTGGATCATGACACAACTCTTATATCGAACCGACATTGCAGAAATAGAGAAATCGAAGCGCTACGAAATAGAACATTCGGTCTTTGTCTTTATGAGCCAGGTTTATTTGTTTCTCGGAGAATTGCTCCAGAATTCTACTTAAGAAACTGTCTTTTAAAATTGCGATTGCTACTTGCAAAATATTCGTAGAAGTACTAGACATCCAAATTCAAACAAAACCAAAACGCCTTTAAATCGGACCATACTAAGATAAGAGCGGATCAAGATAACATTAATATAAGGTCTGTGTTCGCTTGCTAAGAAATATAAGACGTCTGTCCATTGATAAAAAAAACAGAGTTGAGAATACGCAGGGAGACGCTAAAAAGCTATTTCGTCTGACTTAATTTGTACCCAACCCCCAAAAAAAAACGATACAAGTAGTTTATTGATTGCCGACTTAAATAAGTACACTAAATAGACTTAAATAATGCTTTCGACACAACACATTTTTTTCACATTTTTTTCTGTGTGCTGGGTGCTATGGAGACAGAGATGAAAACTCAAACGTCTGGCCGGAGATCGAACCCGGAACCCACTACGTATCCAAACTATGGTGAGTCAAATTATCGATTTAAATAAACATACATGTGTACATTAGTCGACAATTATGCCGTAAAAATATGTTACAACTGGCAATAACCATCTGAAAACAGCTGCGAGCCGTCCATTACGCGTAATGTAATGGCGCAACACCGTCTGGGCGAAGTCGTCCAGTTGAAGTAACTAGAACGGTAGAGCAAATGTTATCTCCTTGATGCTTCACTAAATGTTGGTTTAAAAGCGGTCTATACTTAAGTAAGGGAGCCCTTAGACAAGCAATCTATTTCCTTGCAGATTGTCAGCTTAAAGCCAGATCTTTTAGAGTCTGCTTCTAAACGTTGGGTATCGCGTAGAAGTTAGTGAAATTGATCTTTAATTAACTTGAATTTTAATTAATTACGACCCGCGTGGTGGAGTGGTCACCATACCGGTCTGACGCGCAGTGGGTCCCGGGTTCGATTTCTAGCCGGACAGAAATATGAATGAGGTCAGATTTTTGCTCTGGGTCTGGGTGTTTGTGTATTCGTCTTTGTGTGTCCATGGCACTCACGACGAGTGTACAAAGCGACTTTTTTTATAAGAAAGAAAAAAAGAAAACCCTTATTAACGTTCAGCTTTACTCGCGACCGCAGGTATTAAACTTATCTTGTTTGGGGTTGATTACAGACTACCATGGGTGGCCACTTTCTGTTTATAGTACACCTATTTCTAATTACAGCAGCGTTAAGTCCTGTTGTGTTTTCACGTGATGGGTGTGGTAACCGAGACATGCTTATCCGAGGTGTTCTTGCTTAGTTTTCGGAGTAGGAACGCAACTGTGGCCCACCTCAGGTAAGCTGATCATATCTGGTATTGGCGGCAGTGGCCACTAACCATCATATGGACTGCATGATCGTTTGCTACTTAAATATTATAAAATAACCTACCTGAAGTAGCATTTCTTCGCTACGTGCCAAAAAGTACGTTTTAGTCACTAACCGTTGGAGGTACATGAAAGGTGATAAGTACCATGCAATTAGAAAATTAAATCTTAACCTCATTGACGACCTGCGTGGCCGAGCGGTTACCATACCGATCTAACGCGCAGTGGGTCCCGGGTTCGATTCCCGGCCAGACAGGCATCTGAGTGATGAGTTTAGATTTCTGTTCTGGGTCTGGGTGTTTGTGTACTCGTCTTTGTGTGCCCATGGCACCCACGACGCAGGAGAAAATCCTAATGTGGGGCTATGAGTGTAGAAAGCGTCTTTTTTTATATGCCATCAAAAATATGCTTTTTAGCGTTCTCTTTTTATTTGAAATGGAAATATAAGTCTTAAACCAAAGGTTGTAGTGACGTCACTACAATAGTCGCCATCTTTAAATAGTGCAAAATATCAAAATCAAAAGTAGTCTACAAACTGAGCAGTTAAATAAGCTCCATAAACATCCATGCAAAATTTCATGTTCACCAGTGGTTATTATGTAATTGAGATATTAGTAAACATAGATGTGTATAATCTCGTGACTCACGAGTAGCTTAGCTAACATGACTTACAGTTGTTAATTCATATCACTTTGACAGTTAACCTATGACCGTTCCACGAGATAAAAGGGAACCATAATGTGCTTTAACTTTAAATTAGCTTGTAATACGATTAACCCAATTTGCGGAGCACGAAAGTTTAATTGTCTGCATTCGCTATGCACTTCGATAATGAGCGGTAATTGGGAGCTGTTATGTCAGCTTGGCATGCAACCAGTGCAGATGCACTGTAATTACAGTAGATCTACTGTATTTTTAACCTTTTTACTGTATACTGTTATGATAAGGATACAGTTTAAGGGGTTACCGTATTTTGCAATATTTTTTTAAGGAAATAAAAGTAATATTTTATCTAAATTTGATAAAGTATACATATATAAAAATCGGTCAAGTGCGAGTCGGACTCGCGCACGAAGGGTTCCGCACCTTTATCTACAATATTGAGCAAAAACACGTTTATTGTATGGGGACCCACCTTAATATATATTTATATTAATACATCATTTGTGATAATTTCAGCTTTCTAGCTATCACGGTTTATGAGATACAGCCGGGAGACAGACGGACAGACAGTGGAGTCTTAGTGATAGGGTCCCGTTTTAGCCTTTGGGTACGGAACCCTAAAAAGCGCATGCTGGCAACGATGATTTTTTTTGGTTGTCAAATTGCAACTGCATTGTAGATGACCTTTATTTCCTAAAGTAGCTAAATAAGGTAAATGGACCCTTGTTGACAATATAAAAAGTTTAATATATTTTCTATCGTAATCGAACCTTTTGTATTTGAACCTTTTCAAAGAGTTGTAGTTTCAGTAAGAAATAACTGGAATTAATATTTTTGTCTAAATATATATAAATACCTGTTTTCTTTAAATTTGAAGATATATACTTGTATCTTTTATGTCCATACATTTATTTTCTTACATTATTGTGTTACATTGAATCATTAGGTATACGTGCTTAAAAAAATAATGTAGAATTTAGATGTTTCAACTTTTTCGTTAAGTTTTAAAGATCGCAGAAAATCACATCATGCTTAGAGATACTTCCAAGCATCCCTTCTTCTGAACAAAAAATAGTTTTGACATATGGAAGGGACTCACAAAGATAAACAATAAATAAACGTCATCGCTCAACTTATTGCTCTCGAGCGGGAGACTGCAAATCATAGGCCAAACATTGAGATAAAAAGAATTCATGCGAAACCTGCATTAGAACTAAAAATATGTTATGGCACGCGTGTATATTTTTCCCGTAAGCAATTCTTCCTAAATGATTTCAGCTGTAAACATATATGCAAAGATCGTATCAGCGCTACTGCTTATTAACAACAAAAAATGTATGCGAGCCGAAATCACTTTACCGATAATTTTCTTGTATAATAAGCTTTCATCCCCTATTAAGCCTCTTCTTTTGTTGACGGGAGAAAACTCTCAAAAGGTACAACAATGCGTTGGTAGAGATACTGAGTTATGTGGGATTTCTACCGCACTAAACCTTAGTGGCGTTTCTCGGCGCTATGTAGTCGACTTCATGATCTCCAACAGAATACAATCGGAGTCCACTGAGCACGAACAGAAATATATAGATCAAAGAGAGGAGATACATAAATAAAGGAGAGGATTAGCCTAAAGAGCTATTACACTCTTTTAAGACCTTTGGATGTTTACGGCTACACATACCTTCGTACTCCGTGAAGTCATTGACCGGACGGTTCGAGCTCCTATTACCGCCCACAACCCTAGAAGCCCTTTTAGTCGCCTCTTACGACAAGTAAGAAATACCGTAATTTCCGGGGCCTGAGACTACGTGGACTCTGTTAAGCATCCTAGAAAACGATTTAACGAAAAAATCCTTATATTAGTATTAGTACCTTCTGAAATGTAACAAAACCAATCCTTACTACTCAACTACGTAATATATAGAAATCAGTGCAAATTTCGTTCTACTTGACCCACCCACGTAAACCGTCTATCAGTCAGTTTGTGTTATTTTTTATTAAGTAAACAAATAAACACAATTTGTATTTGTTGTATTCTTACGATTGTTTCGGATGGCAAACCGTTATAAGAACCTATACAAAAAATGTGCCATTAATAAGAGTGGGAAAGAAAATTATCACTTTCTTAAACTGTGAAGGAAAACATCGCGAGGAAATCTACACGCCTGTGAGTTTTAAAGGGCGTGTGAATTCTACCAATTTGTACCTACAGGGCCAACGTGATGTACTGGGAGATAAACCCCTATAAATCTGAGTGTATTCACATGTCCAGTTGTGGGACCTATTCCTAACATTTACAACGACGATAATTCAAGAGCGACATAGATTCCATTACCTACCGAAATAACATTTAAACACCAGTAACATAGTAATTCAATGAAACAACATCACCGTTATTTATCAGCTACGTATAAAATTTCGTATGATATCAAATCTCACGTCTTGAGGCCAACATCGCGTGAGATTCACATAATTACGGGACTAATTTATTTACCGTAAGATAATAACCTTAGAAGACAATTATTGTAACAAAGCATCGTAATTAGGGAGAGTAATTCAGTTAATTTTGTTACAGGGTTTTCCTTTATAAGGTTAATACAAAGAATTGCTACATGAAAGGAAATGTTTTTGTTATGTAGCTATGTTAGAAGGTACAAAAGATGTTTCACTAGGTGGTAGAACCAGTGTAGTTCGACCGGGGAGGTACAACCGCTGCACCTATTTTTAGCGTGAAGCAGTTCTTGCGTTTCGGTGG